>JADLZN010005266.1:0-78391 GCA_018155175.1 Sinocyclocheilus anophthalmus | reverse complement strand
TAGGGATGCAGCGATTATAGATTTTGTTGGTACGATTGTTTTCTGAGGAATAATCACGGTTTTACGATTTTGACGGTTATTATGCATTTATTCATTTCACAACATTACTAATGTATAAAAATCACATGAACACTCTTTAGATATTAAAATGTTATTTATTGCTGGCTTTTGAAACAAAAATAACACAGTAACCAACAATACAGCAAAAAAAAATAATAAAAAAGATAAACAAAAGTTAATCTCTCCCATTGGAATTAAAAAAAGATGACCTCTGCTCTGTAAACATCCATGACAGTATTTCTATTTTGAAAATAACAAATGGAAATAGACCGCAAAAGTATTTAATGTTTTCAGTTTATACATTCTTTACATTTCTTTTGGACCAGAGGCAGAAAACTGGAAACATGGTGAAAAAAAAAAAATCTTGTTGGTTTTTGACTTATGAATAAAACAGGGATAGTAAATACATATGTTAATGAAGTATTATTAATATAAGACTGTTAATCGCTGCACTAGTCTGGTGCAGACATTGTTATACTTTTTCCCAGTAGTCAAAATGAATATATTGACAGTATACCGTAAATATGTTGTGCACAAACAGGAAGGCTGAACCTCAAAGAAACCACCATCAGAAATAAAAGCCACTAATTTGCTTTTAGTTCTCTATTTTGAAAGAAACTGATGATCAGTCTGGAATAATCCAGACTGACTCAAGAAGGGAAGTGAAACGACAGCTATAAAATACTGAGCTGAATATTCCTGAATTGACATGATGCTAATCTCATTTCAACATTCAGCCGACTCGGCAAAACCACCAGCGCTTCCGCAAGACTCATTTACCGTCAGGTCAGTGATGCGACTCTGTATTTTCAGCATCATTGCTCCAGCCTTCTAGTTAAAGTTCAAAAGTTCAAAGTTCAAGTTACTAGGTAACTTCGTGGAAGAATTAGATGTGCTGCTCTCAAACTTTCCTGAGGATGGTACTCCCCTAGTTATGCTTGGAGACTTTAACATCCACCTAGATAAGCCTCAGGCTGCAGACTTTCACACTCTGCTTGCCTCTTTTGATCTGAAGCGAGTGTTAACTACTGCTACTCACAAATCAGGCAACCAACTGGACCTTATTTACACACGACACTGCTCCACTGATCATGTGCTGGTTACTCCACTGCACACCTCGGATCACTTCCTCCTCACTCTTAACCTCAACATGGTTCCTGACACAACACATACCCCTCCACATGTCATCTTTCCACGTAACCTACGCTCACTCTCACCCTCCCGGCTATCTGCTATGGTTTCATCTTCGCTTACTCCTCCTGAACAGTTATCATCTCTTGATGTTAACTGTGCTACTGATACTTTCTGCTCCACTCTTACATCTTGTTTATACATTGTCTGCCCATTGTCTTCCAGGCCAGCCCGTACCACCCCCTTCTGCCCCTTGGCTATCTGATGCTCTCCGTGATCATCGTTCTAAGCTCAGAGCTGCAGAAAGAGTATGGCGCAAATCACAAAATCCTACTGACCTTAATGTATATCGATCACTCCTCTCTTCATTCTCTGCCAATGCCTCCACTGCTAAAAGGACATACTATCACAACAAAATGAACAATTCGCCAAACTCTCGCATGCTCTTTAAAACATTTTCCTCCCTCCTTTGTCCTCCTCCTCCCCCTCCTTCATCAACTCTAACAGCTGACGACTTTGACACATTCTTCATTAATAAAATGACAAACCTCAGTGCACAATTTGCCACACCACAAACTGTCAAACACATCTTACCAGCAAACATACACTCGTTTTCATCCTTCTCTCCACTCTCTGAGGCAGAAGTCTCTAAACTCATCCTTTCCAATCATCCTACTACTTGTCCGCTTGATCCTATTCCATCTCATCTCCTTCAAGCCATTTCTCCTGCCGTTGTACCTGCACTCACTCACATCATTAACACATCCCTTCACACTGGTGTTTTTCCCTCAACATTTAAACAGGCTCGTATAACCCCACTTCTTAAGAAACCCACTCTTAACCCAACTCTTTTAGAGAACTACAGACCGGTTTCCCTTCTACCTTTCATTGCAAAAACACTTGAACGAGTTGTGTTCAACCAAGTCTCAACATTTCTCACACAGAACAACCTCCTGGACAGCAACCAATCTGGCTTCAGAAGTGGACATTCGACCGAGACTGCCTTGCTTTCAGTTGTTGAAGCCCTAAGACTGGCAAGAGCGGCTTCCAAATCTTCTATACTTATTTTGCTGGATCTGTCTGCTGCTTTTGATACGGTGAACCACCAGATTCTCCTGTCAACCCTATTGGAAAATGGTTTCTCAGGAACCGCACGCCAGTGGTTTGAGTCTTACCTCTCAGATAGGTCCTTCAAGGGTGTCTTGGAGGAGGGTTTTGGGAGGGGGGTGGTCCAAGTCGAGACATCTAGCTACTGGGGGCCTCAGGGTCAGTCTTGGACCACATTATCTTCTTGTTACATGGCATCATAGGTCTGTCATTCAGAAACACCTGGATTTTCATATCAATGCTATGTGATGACATCCAAACTCTACCTAATATTTCCATCTGATGAACTCGCATCCCGATAGCGTGCCTGCATATCAGCATGTCTAACAGAATTTCTTGTTGGGAAGATGGACCATCACCTTCAACCAACCTGGCTAAGACAGAGACTGCTTGTGGCTTTCAACCAAACCTAGCAGTTCTATTCTATTTTAATCTACTTTCTCCACATTTTATTTCTTTTTTTTGTATTATTTAAATTTTTAGATCTATATATATTTTTCTTTTTTTTTCTTTTTTTTTCATGTCTATCTACTTGCTTTTCTTTGTGTGTGTGTGCTGTGTGTGTGTGTGTGTGTTGGCTGTGCTCTGTGTGTGTGTGTGTGTGTATAATATATATATATATATATATAGATATATATACACCTGCTACGTGTACGCAATAGTATAACCGAGGATTGTCATTTGCACTTATCTTATTGTTGCTCTTTAGTTAGTTTGACCGCTTTTATTGTCTATTGTAAATTGTCAAAGACTAATGGAATGTAAATGTCTTCAGTGTCCATGATCTTCGAGAATCATTTGATTGCTGCAAGAGAACATTTCTGATTATTATCAAAAGTCCAACAACAGTTTTGATGCTTAAAGGGGTAATATGATGCTACATGCACTTTTACAAGTAGTTTGAACTGAAATGTTTGTTGGCAGTGTGGTTACACAACCACCCTATAATGATAAAAAATCCACCCAGTGTTTGTTTTTTTTATCTGCTCAAATCTTTACCCCTTTCTCAAATCGAGCCGATCTCAGATGCCGTCACAAAAACAGGCCTCTCCCATGATAGTTTGATTGACAGTCATCCTTTCTGTTTGAATATATGCTCAAATGTAATTTATTCTTGTGATGCAAAGCTGTATTTTCAGCATCAGTAATCCAGTCTTCAGTGTCACATGCTCTTCAGAAATCATTCTAATCTTGCGATTTGCTTACTATTATGTCTATTGATTTATTAACGCATTTTGAAATAGAAATTTTGTAACATTTTAAATGTCTTTACTGCCATTTTTGATCACTTTAATGTATTCAGATAAAATTGAAATCGAAGTGATCCCAAACTTTTGAATGATGTGAAGAAAAGTTTGATTCTGATTCTGCATTAATTTCATGTCAGAATGATTTTCATGTGAACTTGTCTCATTAAAACAATGTTGTAATTTTTCTTTAAACTTCCTGTCTGTTCATTAGAAAATTACAGCAAATTGGTACAGACAGTGAAGGTTGAAAACATTTTCTTTTGTGCACGGTTTATACGTATCCCATCATTCTCTGTGGCTGCAGGAGAATGATAAAATACCCAGATGAAGCATCAATTACAGTCCTAATGCGCATCCTTTGCTCTTCATTATATCGCGCTGGTGCTAAAAGCTTCCCGCGTTTGTCGGGAAGTGAAAGAACGTGTCCATTTTATTCCAAACTAAATCACTTGAACGCACATCACGCCAACACCCCTGGAGACTTGATTGTGAGGGAAAATCTGCAAAATCAATTTAAATATGGTACAATGGATCCAAAAGCACTGTACTAGCTGAAAGCATCATCGAATTAGCCAACAATATTTAATCAGCAGTTACGTAAGCGGCAGAGGATGCTCAACTTCTGCAGTTTTTCCCACTGTGAACGCGTTTGTGTTTATCTTTGGCTTGCTCCTGCTGACCCTCCAGAGCCCATTTTCTCCTACAGGCTCCCACTAATCCAAACACAGCTGAGAGGAGCCTGCTGTGTGTCATCCACCGACAAAAGACTCCGCCGGACGTCTCATTGCTTGCCAAGGTCTGTCAGTGGACAGGATGGCAATTCCCAGATCCACACAGAAAGAGTTTGACCCTAAAAACACAAATGCTTGTCGCCGCCACTGTCACAGGAAATGTGTTTAAAGGAACAATTCACCCGAAAAAGAAAATCTGCTGAAATGGACTCACCTTCAGGCCATCTCAGATGTTTCTTCATCAGATTTGGAGAAATAAAGCATTGCATCACTTGCTCACCAGTGAATAGGTGCCGTCAGAATGAGAATTCAAACAGCTAATAAAAACATCACAGTAATCCACAAGTAATCCATAGCACTCCAGTCCATCAGTTAACATCATATGAAGTGAAAAGCTGCATGTTTGTAAAAACAAATCCATTATTAGAACGTTTTTAACTTCAAACCTTTGCTTCTGGCTAAAATAGGAGTCCATAATAACACTTCCACCAGTGAAATAAGTCCATCTACTGTTGTCTCTCACATCAAAATCCAGCCACATATTTTTTTAGAGCTGTTTTGGACTGTTTTTGCTTGTAAAACAGTGTATATTTCTCTCCTGATTCAGACCAGACGACTTTTTCACTGGATGATGCTATATTATGGATTATGGGCTCGTGTTTTAGCCAGAAGCAACACTTTTAAAGTTAAAATGTGTTAATGATGGATTTGTTTATTACAAATATGCAGCTTTTCACTTCACAAAATGTTAACTGATGGACTGGAGTGTTGATTACTTGTGGATTATTGTGATTTTTTTTTTTTATCAAGCGTTTGGACTCTCATTCTGACGGCACCAATTCACCGCAGAGGATTCACTGGTGAGCAAGTGAAATGCTACATTTCTCCAAATCTGAAGAAAAAACAAACTCAACTACATCTTGAATGGCCTGAAGGTGAATACATTTTCAGCAAATTTTCGTCGTTCCTTAACATTTCAAACTGTTCTTTAAGGAGTTTAATTTCCGTGCTCTAGGCTGGATGAGCAACAGATTAGCTACGTCACAATTCACAGTAACAGTATTTTATTGCATTTATTTCTGGTCTAACCTGAGATGACTCATAGAAACTCATTGTTCCATAGGCATATGGATGTCACCTTTTACTATAATTCATCTCTACAGCTCCTGAAAGTCCTTCACACACTCAGACCTTGAGTTTTTTAGAATCAAACCCCACTGAGGTGACTGGATGCTTGAATATGCTCAAAATTGGAGACATTTCCAGGCTGAGTGTATTTATTACTGCAGGTGGAAAGGTAATATTGGAGATGGTAGTTGTGAGAAAATGGAAATCGTTTATTTGATGTATAGCGGTTAGATCCGGAAATAAAGTTGACAGCATTATGAATCTTGTGCGGGGCAGAAACGTTAAAGAATATTAGATGTATTAAACAGAACTGGTGTAAATGAGATCCCAGATAAGTTCGGTTAAATCAGATGCTCATATACAGATAACATTTGATGTGTCTGTGAAATGAGACTTTTTATAACTTCACAGTTTACACACTCATGCATTAATGTCTGGAGGTGGAGTCACAAGAAAAAAAGGGGTGACACCTTTATTTTGATGGTCCCTTTAACATATTCTGTTGACTATAAGTAACGTTGCATTCATAAGTACTCTCATTAGACTGTTAGTAGAGCATTAGTAGACTGGTAGAGTTTGAATAAGTTGACATTTACTTGAAATGTTACTTATAGTCTGTAGAATGTCTGTTGGGACACCATCACAATAAAGAGTTAGCAGATATTAATCAAACAGTCTACTAACACTCTAATGAGAGTTTATTGTCATGTAGACGCAAAGTTACTGATTGTCAACAGAATGCTCAAAAGGGACAATCAAAATAAATTGTTACTGAAAATAAGTTAAGAAAGTTTCTATGAATTCTTGTGCAGTTTCTTGAAAAGTTCCCTACATTTTGTAAAATTCGTAATAACTTATTTCGTAGAAAGAAATAACAACATTGATACTCTGATGACATTGAGGATGCCTGTCTAATATCACTGGTAAATCGGATTTGTCATTTTTAACATTTTGTTAGCAACACTGCCAATCATTATATTAAGGTAAAGTGATCTCAGTAATAAAATTTAACTGTAATATAAGAATTACTTGATGGTATATATAAAATCTGATTAGTAATATAAGTATATTTAATATTAATAATTAAGAACCCACTAAATGCAGTAATATAAAAATACTTCTCATTAAGTTTTTAAAGTTTAAAAAAAAAATGAAAAAACGTGGGGATTTGATAAGAATTGTATTAAAAACGTTGTGGAATTTAATTCTATGTATAATAATAATAATAAAGATTAGTAAGATTCTATTGAGAAAGTTCTGATCCACTTCCTGGAGTGAAATTTAAAGAAATTAATTTAAATAAAAAAAATAAATAATGAACAAACAAACAATAAGAAATAAATTGAATAAACGGAGAAGAATCTATATATAGATATATATATATATAGATTTTAATAAAATTAGTTTGAGGGTACTTAGGAGGGGGGGGAGGGGTGGGAGAGGAACGCAAAATAGAGTATATTCATGTATCCGAATGTCTTATGTAATAAGTTGATTATTCCAAAGCAGCAGGGCACACATATTGGATGTAATCTGTTCATGGAGATGACATATTCTGAATGAGTTGGCCCAAATAAGCTCTAATATAGGCCAGAATTTATGCCGGCAGTCAAACGTCTGGCTATTGTGAGACTAGCTGATGTGAATTGAGAGAAAATACACCAGATCACTTCTGTATATGTGGTGAGTCAAACATCCTTCCACCTCGCTCTTTATTATTACAGAGTTCACCTCCAAACTGGAGCAATAATTGTTTATATCAACATGTTTCCTGAATGATGCTCTATAAGGAACTAAGCCAAACATTCAAGTGTTTTCCCATCTCCTCACGTGCTCCTGGATCTGTATGTACACTCCTGCCCAGCTCGGTAGTCAAAGACAATAACCCTTTGCAAATATTTGTCGCGTTTATAACAGAGACATGAGATTAGTGGTTAATAGTTATTATGGACTGAGAGGAAATATGCCATAAACATTTTATGACAACCTAGGATGAAGAAAGACACCAGATGATTTAAACATTTTGCACAGTCTTGCTGTAATATTATAATACAGTTAATGTTTTATTAAATTGACACTTTGTGCATTTCTTTGGAACAGTGTAAAATAATAAAATAAACCCCCAACTCACTTTTCATATTTTACCTAAAAAAATGATTCTAAGGTGGAGTATGTGCTACTAGTGACAACATTGCCCAAATAAGGTTCAAAATTTCACACACAGGGATACAATAGTCCTGAAAGTGTCAAAAAGTAAACTGATCGATTAAACTGAATGACTTAGTCGTATTTTGCAGTTTTGATGCTTAAAATAAATTTGTGTTCAAACCAACTTTGCGCAAACACTCAGAATGGCACTGTTACACCACTCAAATATTTTTTCTGGCCCAAAACTATACTAAATATATGTGAAGCTAGAGACAAAAAATTCTACCCACACACCTACATCTATATATATATATATAGATTTATATTATAATATATTATGTGTGTGTGTGTGTGATGTGGGTGGTGTGTGTGTGTGTGTGTGGTGCGGCGTGCGTGTGTATATATACATTAAAAATATTTCAGTTTTAGGATTCAATTATTTAATAATTGGTTTTTTTTATTAATAGTGTTAGATTTTTAATATTATATTACACTACTATATAAAAAATTATAATTGTAATATAATTTTTTTATGTGAATACATTTTCTTGAAATAAATAATATGATAAAATAAAATAAATTTTTACTGCTGTTTGAAATAGATATTATTAAAAAATGTAAAAAAAAAAAAAAAAATTGTTTGTATTTTGTCTTTATTTTAAAGACATTTAAATTTTATTTATTATTTATTTATTTTGGCCACATGGGTCTTAATACTTCAGGGGCATCAATCTAAAAATTGGCTTATTTATTTTAACATGAAAAGCAAGCATTTTAACATCAAAATAATGGCACACTTCATCTTTAAATCAATCAGGAATTACTGCAGAGCTAATTTTCTTCATTTCTTTCACCGTTCATTTCTGTGGTGCAAGTTTTGCCATTTCCTGGAAACATCAAAACAAGTCGTCTCTATCAAGCACCCTCCATCAAACACGTACACAAACCATCAGAAAACCACACTGTCAGTTTCCAGATAAGCGTCGGCCTTTAGAAGGGAAAACCTTTCAAATATTTAGGTGACGTGCTTGAGAGCGGCGCTTCTGTTGACCTTCATACGGCCGACGGCTGTGGATCGTTTATCCCGGTGATCAATGTCCTCATACTGCTGTCTGTTCATATTCAATAAAGTGAATAATGACAAGTTTGTTATAAAGATGAGCTACTCACACCACACTATGGATGAATAAACACACTATACAAAAGGAAGTTTATCCTCTGTTTGCCGACTGTTTGTTTGTATAATTCTGTCTCTATGTACACAGGTTTGGTTATAGTGTTTTCCTTTTCTTACTACACGTGAGTTGTGTTGTTTTGGCATTCCTTGTCGCCTCCGTCTTACAAGGAAGTGGAGTAATGTTTACCATGCTGCATTTGCGTACAAAAAAATAATTGCACGGTCGTTCCTGGCCTAAATGAAAAACCATTGGTCAAAGTGCGTTCGTGATCTCCTGTGGCTTCGGGAGACTGTTTTTCTCAGTTTCAGGAGGTTCCTTCCTGGAGCTCCATAGGATTTGTAGACACCAACATCTACCCCAAATGCCCCTCACCATCGCCCCAAGTGTGTTTCTAAAAGCCGCAGAGGTGAAGTAAAAAATAATCGGGTCCAAACAAGCATTGAACGTGCTGAGAAGAAGAGCTTTGTCTCTCCAAGCAGGGCTTGACTTGGTTATGAAGCCGACAACATGGGAGACGTTGTAAGGTCCAAAACAGAGCACAAACACCAACAACGTTCCCAAAGCCAATCCAATCGCCCGCAGCTTTCTCCGCCGGCCGATGTTTGGCAGCCTCGAAAGAATGCGGATGAAGTTTATATAGCAGAAGCTGCAAATAAGTAAGGGAACGCAGAAGAGGACAATGCACAACTCCAAGCGTACGGGCAAGAGGATCTCGAGTTGAGCATTGGTGAATCCCTCGTAACAGACGTTCCTGGATGGCGGGACCGTCCCGGATGGGTTGTAGAAGGGCACGATGTAGACGATGCTGAGATGGAGGATGGAAAACACCCAGATGAAGATGCTGGCGAACACGGCGTAGATGGGTCTTCTCCACAGGGAGTGCTGGATTGGAAACGCCACGCCGAGGTAGCGCTCCACGCTCACCGCGGTCAAGAAGAAGGTGCTGTTGTAGATGGTCATGTAGAAGACAAAACCAGACAGCGGACATAGAAAGTAGTGGATATTCCACACCATATTATTGGCCACTTCTTGCATCTTAAAGGGGAGGAAGATGAGGAAGAGCAAGTCTGAGATGATCAGGTTGAGGAGGAGGATGTCGATGGGTGCCGGCTTTCTCCAAATCTTGCGGCTGAGTGTGTAGAAGGCCAAGACGTTGGCCGGGAAGCCGGTGATGAAGGTAACGATGTAGACGGTGAGGCACAGATAATAATCACAGTGTTGCATGGTTGCTGTGTTCCATACAGTCCACAGGAGAAGGAGGCCTCAGTAGAGCTGGACGTTTCAGTCCTGGAAATTTGAGGCAGTGTTAAATCCTGAAAAAATAATCAGTATATAGATCAAGGGTGTGCCCGTCCTGATCCTAGATGGGACCGGACTCCCCAAACACACTTGCCTGGAAGTTTCTAGTAATTCTAAGATCTTAGCGCATTACCAATTAACATAGTTTTGCTTAAATGACTTTAATTAAATTTGAAAAAGGTTAAACACAAAGAATCGTTATTACACCACATGGCTTAGTTTCCTTAATTCAGATGACCAATCGTACGTCTTTTTTTTTTGACATGGACGTGGCCAGTATGGTGGACATACTTGGAATTAGCGCTCTGAATTTAAACCCCACCAAAGTGCCACACAACAGCAGTGAAAACACACAACAACACACACAAACACCAAACCGTGACCCACACACCTGGAGCAGTGGGAAGCCAGTTATGCTGCGGCACCTGGTGAGCAGTTGGGGGTTCTGTGCCTTGCTCAAAGGTCTCACCTCAGCTGTGGTATTGAGGGTGGAAGAGAGTGCTGTACATTCACTCCCCCCACCTACAATCCCTGCTGGGACGAGGGTACTGAACCGTAAACCTTGGGGTAAGGTACCCGCTCTCTAACCATTAGGCCACGATCCATTAAAGGCGTTCTATGGCGCTTTCTAGAAAATTTGTGTACTCTCGCTTATGAACCAAAAGCAACCATAGACTAAATCCCTTAAAAACTGTTCTGGGTGCCCAGTATAAGACGTTTCATTTGCGACATCTGATATTATTTTCATAATAACTATAAAAATGCTGGATTTTACAAAAGTGACAAAACCCAGCATTGGGTGTGATTGAACACAATCACTGGGTCAAAACAAACCCCCAACCGCTGGGGTCAAAACAACCAAATCGCTGGGTTTTGGTCCTTTGGAACCTCAGCGCTGGGTTCTATTTAACCCCAGCATTTTGTAGTGAGTGTACCTTTTTTGAGAATTGCTTATTCGGCTTTGAACAAAACGTGGACCAATATTTAAATCTCTACAATAGAACAAAAACTGACCCAATACTTAAGGGTCTTAACAGAACAAAAAAACCAATATTTAAATCTCTTATGGCACAAAACCAAATAAAATTAAATCTCGAAAATAGAACAAAAACCGACCAAGTATTTAAATCTAGTCAATAACAAAATTATCAGTACCATATTTTAATATATAATAGACAAAAAATGACCAAATATTTAAAGCTATCGTGGAACAAAACCAACCAATATTTAAATTTCTTAATGGAACAAATCTGACCAATATTTAAATCTCTTAATGGAACAAAAACAACCAATATTTAAAATCTCTCTATGAAAAAAAAAATCTGTCCAATATTTAAATCTCTAAATAGAACAAAACAGCCAATTTTTAAATCTCTTAATGGAACAAAACCAACTAATATTTAAATATCAAAACCCGACCAACCTTTAAATGACTTATTTGCCTTTGAACGCTCAGAAGTGAAGCTCAGAAGAAGCAACCACTGCAGCACAGATATGTGTGCTATAGACGACACTATAAATACAATATAGCTAGATCTAAACTCTGGAGGATCACTTGTATAATCATTTTATACTGTCAAATCACCCAGCCCTAAAACTTGCATTATGGTTAAGCGCTAAGGAATTATAGACATCACACTACGACTTTCGGTAAAGCTGTTTTGACATGATGCATATTGTGAAAAGCACAATTCAAATAAATTTGACTTGACAAATTGTAAATGTTTATTAAGGATTGCAGTACAGTGGCCTATAGGAGTAAGATCGGACACCCTTGATGTAGATCAAACAGTGCTTACTGTGATGGTATACAAACTGTAAAACAATAACTAGACTCTATAAAACTATTGTATATGATGACCAGGCCTGGAATCAGCGCCCACAGAAAACTCTGCCAAAGATCAACACATCCCCAACTCCTTGCATAAATATTTTGGCGAATATGATGATTTAAAAGTGTAGAACTCTTGGCTCCGTTCAACATGTTTTACTTTGTATAAATTGCATTGCATTGCACAGAATTCCTAAAGATTATCCTCCAAATTAAGCACAGAATGGCCTGATGATGACACATTGTGACCAGAATTAGCAGTTATTACAGGGATACGTCTAAAGGAAGTATTTAAACGCTTTATGAAGAAGCAAGCAAGCATCAAAAAGTGGCAATAACGCAATAAGGGAACTCTTTTACAACTCTTAAAACCATCCCTGCTCTAATGTTGAGACAAAAAGGCGAACTCACCGCAAAGCACACTGGACCTGTGGCTGTGCTTCTGTATTGACTCTCTCTTGTTTTTCAATAGAGACTAGGGTCTATCTGCTGACAGCTTCCGCACCAACTGTTTGCTTTCCATTTTCAATATTGAAGACTGATACAGGGAAAATTAATAAATGTGGACTGGATCCAACCTGGCGTGCTCCTCGTGCACAGTCTCTGGTGCTGTATGTGTACATGTGAGCAAGTCTATGCCGTCTTATCGGGATTTATACTCCTTCAGGGTGTGTGGGAGATGTGTTTAAAGATGATGGGTGTGCGCTTGTGTGAGTGTGACTGGGAGGGCAATGAGTCAGTCTGGTCTCTCCTTCACTTTAACACTCGGCATCAAGACTACAACCTCTCAAAGCGAACCATGTGACTACATTTACAATCCCAAAACATCCCCTGAATCGAAAGTGTATTTAAAAAGAAGATAAGGTTGGGAATGATGCTGTATTTCATCCAGAGTTTGATGTTTTGGATGTCTTGCTTGAAATCTCTGACCTTAAAGTTGAAATGGCAACAGTCTTAAATATAAGGGTTCCTTATTGGTTCCACAAAGAATCTTTAGAATCTTTGCATTCCTTATAGTGGAAAAAAAGGTGTTTACATTCTTTAAAAATAAGGTTCTAAAAAGGAGGTCGTCATCGAAGAATTATTTGCATTCCCCAAAGAACTTTTCAGTGAAGAGTTCTTAAAAGAACAATTTTTGTAATAATCTAAAGAACCTTTTTCCCCTAAACAGAAACTTTTTTACAATGGAATTTTTCCATGATTTTAAAGTACCTTCATGGAGCCTTGCATGCCAATAAATAACCTTTGTTTATTAAAATGTGAAAAAAGGGTCATTTTAAGAACTGTTCACTGAGGTTCTTTGGGGAACTAAAAATGGTTCTTCTACCCCTTTTGGAGCCTAAGTGTGTACAGTGTGTTTCACAATACATGTCACCAATACAGGCGGCATTAACTTTGCAGATGTCCGATTGTCAACAAAGACATTTCCTAGCAACCCACACCCACTGTGGGTGGATAACGATGCTGTTCAATGGGGATTAGGGCTCAGCTCACTTCCAGCCAAACTTCCCTCTCATGTTTACTTGAATCTTGGCCTTCTACTATTGCAATATTGAAATACTCATGCAGGCTGTTGCATAAATACCAGAGAACTTATTTTTAGAGAACAATGTTGCTTTTTTGATGTAATGCACCAGTAGTTGATAAAAAAAAGTTCCATAAAGATCATGCATGGGCCTCGTTTACATCTGGTATTAAGATCCAGCTCTGGTGATCCGATCACAGGTGTGACAGTATTGAATAGAGCTGTTTTGTAATACGATTACTACAACCACATTCAGAGGTAGTCAAAATGTGACTGCATTGTGACTCCATCATAGTGTAAACGGCAAACTATTAAAATGTCTTGTTTGGCAACTTGTGCCAACTGTGGTAAAAGTTGGAAAATTTTGTAAAAAATTAATACTAATAATAAAAACATTTAAGTTAAAATTTAAAATAAAAGTTTTAAATGCATTTAAAAATAAAAGTTAAAATTAAAGGTAAATAATGTTACTTTTTCATTCAATTATTATTTTAAAATCATATCATTCTTTACCAGATTAGATACAAAAATTTGTTGGACTTTATACATGAAGCTGCATTTATTTTTAATGCCTTAATATTTGAGGGTACTGTACATGGTATCAAAAAAAGTGTGAAACCCATGTTGTAGGGAGTGAAGAATACATCTGTACCTTTTGTCAACCAGATAAAGGCACCTTAGTAGACAGGATTAATTAACCATGAATGTTTGAATTGGATGTGCTTTAGTGCTTTCCAACTTCCTTATACCACCTGAGAAGCATTTTTCAAGTTTTGGGCATAGCCATAGTTTATTTATTTGTCTGGAAAAGGGAGCAGAAAGTAAATGGCGTTCCAGGGGTGACTGACATGTCCAGAGTTCTGTTGGAAGTTAAATGCATTTACTGTTCTCTCAGACAAAGTGAGAGTTACGATGATCCTAATGCACCCGAGAGCCTAACAATGGGCCGGCTGATAGCTCCGGCAGAAGGCCTTCCTGCACCCCAGACACAGTCTCCTTTGTCCATTAACCTGCCAACGGCAGGCCACTTGTCTCTCTGATCACGTGTAAGAGGCTGGAGGGGACAGAGTGACAAAAAAGCACAAACCAGTGTCCAGTCATGTAAACAGACCATCAGACTTTAACTCTTGTTTAGCTTCTCTACTTCTTGTTCTTACATTTGTAAGCAGGACTGTTGTTCTTACATCACCGCAAATGAAGATGCATTTGCTAGGATGTGACTCTGACAAGAGCAGTTCATTTGTTTGTTGTAACATCTCCCTCGCTACAAGGTGTTAGTTGAGAAAATCAATTCAGGTTGCTCTGTCTAAGAGTTCTTGAGTGCTCATCCAAATCGTTTAAATGAAGAGAGACTGAGCGTGTGTTGGTGTGAGCCAAAGTAAAAAGCAATAATTGCCGCGTTCAAAGACAAATGACTGAATCTGCTCACACAAGATAAATAAATGTTGGTTAAAGCTTTTAGCCTAGCAAGTTAATAACCTTTGTTTTACATGTAGATGAGTGCAGAGCTAATCTGAGGAATATAAACGTTGTACAGTGAGCTGTATTCTCTCATTTCCTGCACCCCATCAAAATCAGTTCAAACAAAAATATGAAAAAAAAGACCTTAGACCAACATAACATTTATTACTGTGGTATGAATTTGGTCGGAGCCGTTTCATAGCCACATCTGCAACTAATCCATGACCTGCTGGGATTTGTAAATAGAGTACAGTGAAGAGTTTGTTCCACTAATGCATTATAAACATGGAGGAGGGCTCGGGGCCTTTGAGTTTAGGGTTACATTCAATATGGAACCGGACGCTGCACTAATGCAACACTTTGCACATGGTTTGGCATTTTGGAATTAATAATTTTCCATTGAAAACCCGCTGTCCTTGTTCTTTATTTTTGCGCAAAGCTGAGAGAAAGCTATCATCTCATTTCAGAACCTTGCTGTTTTCGGAAACGGGAGGAGAAAGGAAATTTGACAGGAACATAAATTCTTCCTTTTCTCTCTCTTTTTCCGACTCTGTTTCTCTCAGTGTTTTTCTCGAAGGCCCTGCTTAAAGTGGACAGCAGGAGCATTAATCACAGCCAGGACTGCAGACAAACAAGGAAACTCACTCTTCGACCACGGCAACAAGACAGTCGCCTCTGCCCTGTGCTGCGATCTTAATGAAAGCTTTATCTTGTTAAACCACCAGCAAAACCAGCGTCGGAGACTCGATCAGCTCCTCTCTGCCCCCTGAAAGCTGTTATGTCTTGTAGAAATTCTGTGAATATTCTACGTTGTGAAAAGCAGCCCACCCTGTTCTCTGTCTTTTTCTCTGTGTGTCTGTTTTGTGGTTTCACTGATTCTCCACTCAGGTTAAAGGCCATTTTCCCATGCTGCTCAAAAACGTCAGCTAAAACGAGACGCACCACAATGAGAGTTAAAAGGACATCAAAATTGGTCTGCTGTCATCAAGGGTCTGTCTTATCCCTATTTGCCTTTCTCCAACCGATCCATCAGCGCGGTCTGATCAAAAAAGGATACCGTGTCTTCCAGCATTCCTTATTCCCAGGGATGAGTGTCCCTGACTGTCCCTCTGCCACCACTTCCTGTCAGCCAAGCCTGAAACAAAGACCTTCTCTCTCTAACTCCTTTTCTGCTCCTCCTCTCTCACTCGCTCTCTATAAGCCTGAGAATTGGGCATGAAATGCAACACATATTTATGAGATTATCCACTGTCTCGGGTTTCATTTCCATGTACGAAAGGAGAACATTTTTCATTCCCTCTGAGTGAAAACATGTGACAAGGACAAAATGATTTCGGTGCTGTTGTTGTCCCCAGATCTCCAAGGGGACGCTAATTCACATCGATCTTGTTTTGAACTAAGACACTTCCCCCAATACCATTAGAATGATAACAGCCTAAAATAATTCTCCTATCCCACCTCCCTCCCGACACGTACGTACAAACACTCGCACACAAACAATCTGTATAGAGATAATCCCAAGAGATGGATGCGCACAAAAACATCCCAAAATGAAAAGGTCACTGAATACTAAGCCGATTCAAAATGAAGCAAGTGAGGTTGTCAGCACGAAGTGCAGCACAAGACTTCTTTGTCTCCTAAACAGCCAAAAGTCGAAACAAGAGGAGTGATCAGAGGAAGACTGCGAGGGGAAAACGTGCCCTGAAGCAGAAGCAAGAGAGGGTGATAGTAGATAGCATTAGAAAGACCCAAATCACTTCTTTGAGATTTACATATATAACATATATGTACATATATACATATATATAATTAAATGTATAACCATCCCAATCAACTGTTTACGTGCTCAAAGTTCTCCCTTCTTGCTACAGTCAGATGCAAAAAATAAATAAACTAATAAATAAATAATTACATGATGGAGGTGATTTAAAAGTGTGGGTCAATTTCAACAATTGTAAACAAACCAATAATTTAAACGCAGTCACATGGGATATTCCTGTAGCCTGAACCTGAGAGGTCAGTAAGAGAGAGAATGTAGAAAGGGACGTGTTTATGAGCATTCACTTTGTGACTTCACCGGTCCGGTTTCGCCAATAGTTTTGAAAGAGGAAAAATTCAGTATCGTTCTAGTGCTGCCAATAAAGCTATGGATAGTAATGGAGGTAATGGAAAGTAAAGGATTGTTGCTCATGAAACATATTTTATCTCAAAGTTAGTTCTATCCATAAACACAATGCCTCCAAAGCACTAGTTTACATAAATAAATAAATATAATATAAACAATATACTATAAAATAAATGGAGACTTTATGATAGATGCATGGTGGATGGATGGTAGATGTTAAAGCATAGGTGCTATGAAAAGAGATGTTGAGTTATTTTGTTTCTCCACATAAAACATTGGCAATGGCAGACAGTGAACATACTCTAGCAATATCAAGCCAAAATATGTCGGTGAGAGTCTGAGTGTGTATAATGGAAATACTTCACATACACTTCACAAAGATTAATCCATTTTGTCCAAAAGGGAACGTATAGGCTTTTTAGTTAAATAATCCAGATTACAGTGTGCGGGCGTTTGCCAGGCAAACACAAAAGATAAGATCTCCATTTCCTGCAATCAAAAGCTCTCCCTCAGTATAAGCCTTTATAAAAAGGCACTTACTCTCTATTTTCAGTCCCTAGTCATATTAGATGTATAAGGCCTATTTACATCCATTATCCAATTGGAGCCAGGAAAAGGAACTCATGGAATTAGGAGACATTTTAAAAGGGGACAAAAGGAAAGAACTGTATGACTGAGAGGCTTTTAAAAAGTTTGAATTCATGGCACATGGAATTTTACTCTGTTTATTGTGCTGTGTGATTATGCAACAGAAATGAGGTGTTTTGAAGGCGCTATAAGCCACAGAAACTGCTCATTTGCTATGTGTAAGTCTCAAAAATGCTTCAGCAGGGTTTTCACCTTTGAGTGACTCAATGTCAAGTAGCCCAATGATGCAGCACAATGACATTTTCACTTAGTGCCTTTGTTTTGGAAACTGTCAGTGCAACTGCTCAGTCGACCTCTGAAATTAAGTTTTATCTTTTATATTCTGTGAAGGAAAGAACCAGCAAATGTTTTATTTGTTCTCTGTCAAGCCATGGCATTTTCCATATTTGATATTAAATTTGAATTTGTCACCAATTAATTGCTCATTAACCAGGGAGTGTATCATCTGCAGAGAAATTAAAAATGCAAATTAGATATCAACCTAATATCAAAACAATTTAGACTGGTGGTGACAAATGATTGACAATTATTCCCCGTTATTCCTAACTAGTGTTGCCATGGAAACATTGATTCTCTTTCTCTGATTGGTTAACTATGTTGATATATCAACGTCCAGAAAAAAAAATGCAACAATATTTTATTTTCAGTTGAATGTTTAATGGATCAGATTCGGCCTTCCTGACGAAACCACAATCTTTTCTAACCAAATTTTTGCATCAACATGCTTAATCCTGATGCACTCCTTTCGCTCATCCAGATCAACGTGAGTTATTAGGCCCAATGCAGAAGATATTTTCAGCAGTAAGTGATAGTCGCGCCATTGCTGTCAGTAAACGATGCTGGACAGTGGTGCTTTGCGGCAGTAAATGGGATGGTTGATTGAAAGATTGGGGCATCTGGCTAGGAGTGGCAGGCCAGAGCTGAGTGGACTCATCTGAAGCAAGGCATCCAAAAGCTTTAGACATCCCTGGTCAGCCAAATGACCCAGGATAGAAGCCGTGTCCAAGAAGATTGCTTTCGGAATGCTCGGGAGGGAGACCGCTTATCTGCGGCCAATTACCGCCCCGCACACAATGAACAAAATGAAAGATAGCTCAACAATCTGAGGTCTGGTAAAGTGTAGATAAGAGTGAGCAAATCAGATATTACCAGTCGAGATAGATCCGTCTGCAAATATGATGCATGAGGTGTACGATATTCGTCCTGGTTTAAGACTTGACAGCTCTTAGATTGAGCTATCTTGGTATAGTCTATGTTTAATTAAGCACTTCAAATCACCTTGGGTAGAATCGGCACCGCTCCTCGTTGATTCATGTTTAATCAGGACTACTTGAGGGACGACTTCTGCAATTCAGCCAGTTTGACTGCCGTCTGGCAGTTAAAGCTGCATCTAATCTAATACCTATACAGCATGTCAGGTTTCTAATGGCCACGTGGTCTTTGTGAGCATGACTTCCTCTCTCTGAGGTTGGACGTTGTTATTAACTGTACACCTCAAATAAAAGCCGGCAGTTAAGGGACCGAGATGAGAAACCGGCGTGACCTGAGTGTTTCATTTCAGGATGAGCTTAATTAGATTCGCTCCATGTTTCCCGAAGGGCCAAAATTAGAGCCTATTCCTTTTCATTTTTTGTTGTTGTCTTTGTTATGTTCACATTGTCTCCGTTCATTATTTCCACAGGCATTTAAATTTGTGGTAATGACAGTTTGTGTCCACTGAGAGAAAAGGTAGTTTAGGCCAAAATATCATTCTCTGTTTCAAAAGGGCAAATGAAAGACACCTTTTCTTAGTATTCTTAATTTTTTTAGATTCATGGTGAAAGCAATTAACTCATCCGTCCCTCGGGTCATTTTGAACCGAAACTCATTTTTAAAGATTTTTTAAAAATCTAGCGTTGATCTTTATGGTATGAGACTTTGTTACATTTGTCACACTTGAACCGGGAATACATGAAAACATCTTTTAGTGAATTCGAGCAGTTTAAGTGGGTGCTATAAAAAAAGTATCAAAAGTGTCCCTCGCGGGTCAGTTTGACCCACCACTGGAAAAGCATGGAATTTATGAAAAAACTGCAGATTTTTTTTGTTTCATTTTGTCACACTTGAGCATGGAGCACACACACAACAAAATTTGAGTCGATTCGAGGATTCTATGTGTAATAAAATAAGGTGTAATCATTTTTTTTTACAAAAGTGTCTCTTTGACCCGGCCATAGGAATGAATGGAATGTCCGAAAAAAAACAGCATTTTTTTACTATATAAAATCTGGCAATCCAGAAAAGATGCATACCCAAACAAAGGGCTGAGACTGCAGAATGTCCCCAATGCACAAAAAACTCTCATACCCACACACACAGGCACACACACACACACATGGCACACACACTCCCATTGAAACACATTATAGCATGTATGATGTTTCTGGGAAAAAGCTTAACACAGTTAAATTTGAGGGATGGGGTGGAGACCAATGAAAAAGCTGTTTTTTTTAATTATTCATTGTTTATTTTTTATATTTTTACATGTATCTGTTATGATTTATACTATTTTTGAAAGTGTATGTGATCATGGTTCGGATTCAAAAATCAGTATCAATTCTTTTTTTGTCTTTTTTTGATGTTATGGTTTAGGGGTTATGTTTTGATATATATTTGAAAGCCTTGAGATATATCTGAAAGCTTAATGAAGCCTCAATTTGGTGTAGTTTTAAAGATTTCCATTTAAGAATTTCCATAGGATTCAATAGGCACCTCTAGTAGCGGTAATCATAAAATGCAATTTTATGTAAACTTTCCCCACCAGATGGCATCAGAGACAATCAGTGGCCTAGGTCCTGATGGATCATCATGTTTAAAATATAAATATGCAGAAATTGTGTCTTTCCTTGTTTTATTTTGTTTTTGGCGAAAAATGTATAAAAATATGCTAATTTTCATAAAAAAATATCCAGAATTTAATGTGAATCAAATAAAAATCACCAAAAAATAATAAAAAAACCTACATAAAAAATTAGAAAAAATATTTTTTTTTTTTACCAATATAAGCTTTCTGGACCAAAAATAAAATTAGTGTAATTTTTGGCCTTCGGGTCATTTTGACCCACGAGGGACACTTTTGTTATAGGTTCGGGAGGGACGGATGAGGGTTAAAGGAAACATGGTATAGAGAGCCTTTTCCTAATGTGCATGATGACAAACTCTGTTATGCAAGCCCACAATGCACTGCATTAATGAAACCATTTGAATTTAATAAAGAAAACACTTTTATCTGATATCCAGCCAATTTAAATATTCCTTCACCAGTTAACTATATCGCTTCATTAGCTGATACCATGTTAAATGATCGAAATCTCATGAATTTGTGAGTTCCTTTTCTAGACCCAAATACAGCGACTATGGAGACATCACATTTCCCCCCCCCCCCCCCTCCCCCCCCCCCCCTGGAGTATCAAAGATGGCAGAGGCAGGGGGGCCTTCTCCACAGGAAGTTCCTGTAAACAAAGTGCACCCACTTTTTAAACCCCATTTGTCTTGTTAATGAGCCCCACTGATTACCTGATTGCATTGGATGACTGTGGAGAAATCTGATTGCTTGAAATTATACAGAGCAAAAATTTTTGATTGGGGAATGGATCTGGGATGCTCGTTGCTACCATTTGACAGGGCCCCTGTGAAATTTGGCCTCATTGATTTCAAATCAGCAAAGTGTAGCGCATAATTGTAATCAGACCCCATGTTCACTGAGCGGTCTATTTTAAAACCCAACTTCCTTGCTGTGCAAACTTTTGAGCCTTAACAGCATGACAACGGCATTAGACCTTGTTAATAACGTGCCCTTTAAAGAACTATTATGAGGTCTAAACCCTTTCTGCATAGAAGAACATAGAAAGGATTTTAACCCTGAGGGTCACTGCCTTGTACAATACGCTTCATGAGTCCAGCTGATACTTCAGATCTATTACCTCAATGTCTAATCAAGCCAGTTCAGTCTTTTTAAAACCAGGTAGCCATGGCAAATACAGGGGCTTGTCCAAATCCTGTGCCTTTCATGTCTGACATTTGTGTGACGAGTAATTTTTCAACCTTCAGCAGTGTTCATTGGTCAGTTGTGGTTTGTTTTATCAAAAATATTTCAAAAAAATTGTTGTGTTCTCTAATGTGTCCTTTTCTTTGGTGTAGGCTTGATTGAAAACCCCCTTCTAATTTCTCATGTGGTATTGCCAAAAACTTGACAGAGATCACAAATGTTATGAACAGTCCCATCTCTCCTCTTCCCACTCATTTGGACATCTTTAAAGAGATGAAACGAGTGAATTCTGTACCTCCACTAGAAGTCCATTCCACCAAAACACTGAAGCTTAAAAAGTTCATAGAGAGATTGTAAAAGAAAAATAAAACTATATAAATCAAACGGTTTAATGCTTATCTTCTGAAGAGACACGCTCACTTTGATGAACAATGAACACATTTGTTTTTGACTTTTGCTTACATATAAACATTGATCAGCACACACATAGAGCACATCAAATATGGTAGATAAATGGGGGGGGAAAAAAAAAAGGGCTCAACCATGCTTGACATGAAAGAACCAATGAGGTTTGTTCTCGCATGTCACACAAGCACTTTTGAGCTTCCTCAAGGACCAACTTGTTCTCGTGCATCAAGTGATCTTATTCTGAACTGTCTGAAGCGCCAATGTTTTGGTGGAATGAACGTTCAAGGATGGGACAGAAATCACCAACCTAATATCATTAGAAAAATGGGCCTTTACCTACATGGTAGGTACAGTTCTGCTGGGCCATAACTATTTTTTGTAACAATTTGTATTCATTTTCACAAAAATTATGATTACACAGGCAGTTAATTATTGATTAATAATAAAAATAATAATAATAACTCACATTTGTTTATATTAATACTATCGGTTAGGTTTAAGGTAGGATTTAGTGTAGGTGATAAATTATTTTTAAACATGACAGCATTAATCTTTTAACGCCACTCACCAGACATTTCATTTAACTGTACAATGACCAACATATAAAACATTAACAGATTCACATTCTTCTATTTTAGATAAAATTCAACATGCTTTTGCACCACTCACTGGATATTTCACTTGTCACATTGTAAACAGGGGCAAGACACAATCATTAATATTACATTGTTGACAGAAATGCGCTACAGGCAAGTTTCTCAATAGCTTGGGTTGGAAACCTCTCAGGTTTCATTAATAATATCTTTCTTTGTGTTTCGCAGATTTGCCAAAGACTTATGGGTTTGGAAAAACATTTTCATTTTGGGTTGCAAGACTATACCTTTAAGACTAAATATGTACATCTTTTCTTATAGATGCTACACCTTTTCCTATTGGTCGAGACACTTATTTTTCTCTGTTCGTTTTGAAATTAATAAAAAAATATGAGATTAAATGAGGTGCAAGCTATAGAGAATCGTGAAAAGAAGCCTCTCTTTGTGTCCTGCAGCAGTATGAAGAACATGTGCTCCATAGGAATCAAGAGCATCTGGCAGTTCTGCTTACTTCATTAATTAACTTTCCATTGATCTGACATTCTGTGCTTTCAAGTCATTGTTTTTGTGCACACTGTTTGCAGTGTCTTTCGTTTGCCATGGTCAAGTTCAACATCACCATGGTTACAGCACTATATGGACATGAATGCATCCACCATTTCAAAACTGACATTTGCATCATGCAGTTTATGTATACAATATAAAATAGTATGTAAAATATTTTAAGTAAAATATTTTTAAATCATTTTATTGTTAAGGACAAAGTTCTACGCATCTTTAATTAAGTCTGTTGACATAGTCACTGTACGAAGAAATTCAGGCCAGTTGGCGTCATCATATTCCTGTCCTTTCAACTTTCAACCACCTGCAAAAACTTCTAATGAAACCATCACCAGTCGGGCAGAGTTTATGAGGGAGGGGAGGAATCGGGGGGAAAATGTTAACACAGATGTCCAAATAAGAGTGTGAATGATTCATTCTGCCGAGATTAGCCTCCGTCTCCAACAGCAACTTTCCCAGGACTCAGGAACTCTCTGCCTTTCAGTGCAGCACACAGGATTGTCATCAGAAATTGATTTTCCTCCTGAAAGACAAATTGAATCGCATATGAAATACAACAAGAAAGCGTCTGTCTCCACGTCCTGTCTTCCCCCCCATGCCTCATTCCCAGTATACCTCTCACCTCCTCTCGCGCCCTTGTTCCTTTCTGTCCATCCCCCTCGTCTCTTGTATCTAAGTGATCTGGAGTGTTCAAACCTAAATTAAGATCTGCGGCGAGATACACGGTTCCCATAGCTACCTCTCAAACAGTGTTGTGATTGCATTATAATCTGACAGTAATCAAATCTAAATGAAACAGGGATGATAAGGATGCTATTTTCAGTCTGCGTTTGTGAGAGCGAGTGTGTGCATTGCCTTTTCACTTCGTCCTTTTTCACTTTTTATTACCTTCCAATCAGCTCAGCCTCAAAGCGGTTTTTTTCATTACTTTGGGCCATTGTTTTGGACAAACATAGTTGTAATGAGCTGTAAGAAGAGGAGATTAGCCTGGTCAAATGATACGGTCTGACTGAAGGGATTTCACACACAAACACCAAACACCACATCCTCGGAAATCCAACTCCTCTACTAAAACTCAGCCATGTTAACCGAACATTTCATATTGGCACCTAGGAAAACTGTGGGATTTGTGAGAATATAACCTTTCACATGTTTGCTTCTCTGAATGGTGTTGTTGGGGATGGCAAAAGAATAATGAGAGGGCTGATTTTTTTTGATGTTGAGGAATTTGGCTTTTCTAGGACACATTTGACAGCGTATGGGAAAAATAAGACAAAAGTAATTGAATATGAATTTAAACCATGCAAACTTGTTTAGTGTTGCTCATCATTTGTTTAGTTGCTAGTCATTGCCTTTACTGTAGGCAAACAGCGGTATCAGTTTCATGGATTCATCTCTAGCCCGGCCAAGACTGAGCTACCTTGTAACTGGAGTCCTTTGAGCTCTGACTGCATTGTTTCTCATGAATCCATTTGTTCAAATCATTCATCTCATCAACTCTGTCCTCTCTTTCTCCGATATGCAGTACTGTGAATATGCATTTTAAAACACTTTTTTTTTTTATCATGGACAAAATGTAATATACACACTCAACACTCAACAGGCCAAGTTTTTGTTTAGGTTTCCCTGTTTTTTTCTTTATGTCAATGATTTTGGACTTTATGCTGACACCTAGTGGCGTGGATGTATGAAGGTAATTCATGCTGCCACTTGACATAAGCTGTTTGTTTTGTACCCCCCCCCCCTCTTTTTTTGTCTGTTTTTCTGTCTCATACTACAGACATAGGCATTCTTATTTTTGATTTTTGTGACCGTAGAAACATTTTTTTTGTGACAAGTTTGTGACAGTAAAGACTTTAACTTTGTTAAAACATTTTATTTCAAAGAAATGCTGTTCTTTTTTAACATTCTATTCATCAAAGAATCCTGAAAAATGTGTCAATAAAATAACTACATACATTCACGACACAGTTGTTAAGTTTTTTAGCACCAAAATTAGCATATTAAACATATTAAAAACACTGAAAGGAACAGCTGCTGAAAAATTTTACTTTGTAATCACTCAAATATTTATAATTTAAAATATATTTAAATAGAGAACAGTTATATTATACTGTAATAATATTTCACAATAATACAGATTTGACTGCATTTTTGATCAAATAAATGCAACCTTGATGAGCATAAGAGACTTCTTCAAAAAAACATAAAAAAAAATCTTATCAACCCCAAACTTTTAAACAGTATATCTGTCAGACTCTGTTCCGTGTTTTGTGAATGTCTGTTGATGTCTACCTCCTTTGCTATGTGTGTTTTCCTGGTTCCCTTGATGTTATTAAAGTCTCCTTGTTTATGTACTCCACGTCTCCTCGTTCCGCGCTCCCTCACAGTAGCGATCGTGTCAGAATACCGGACCTAACAGAAAGTAAGCGGCGCCCCTTCTCCCCGTTTTTGTTTCCGGTTTTTGAAAAGTCTTTCGTTTTGCCGTTTGTTTCTCCCCGCGTCATGGAAATAGCACGCCTCATTTTCCTAGCCCGTAGAGATCTCCCCTTCATCGAGTATGTCAGGGAGTTCTGCAGGCTTGCTATAGCCCCCCTAAAAATGGCCTAACGACAACCATGACGGCACCATCAACTCTTTGTCTGGCACGCACCGTGGGACCTCCCAGACACCACAGGGACTAAGTGGAGTGAAGGGATTCCTCCGTGTATGGAGAGCATCCGGCACCAAGCGGCACTCTCCCAGAACGCCGGCGGTTCCAAAGTCAAGCACGCCCGACCGCCCCCTGTCAAGAGCCCACCGGCCGCGGCTCCTCCAACCCCCCGGCATTCAAAGTCAAGCCCGCCAGTCGCGCCGATGTCCTTAACCAAAGGCGGAGGATGAGGGGAAAAGACTGTTCAAAAGGCTGTTCTCCGCCCTCATCCTAGCCCCAGAGCTCAGTCCAGTGTTGGCTCCAGCCCCCGAATCCAGCCCAAAGAGGAATCCTTTTCCTGAGTTTAGCCCACAGAGGGCTCCTGTCCCCGAGCTTAGCCCAGTGAGGGCTCCAGCCCCCAAGTTTAGCCCAGAGAGGGTTCCAGTCACCGAGTTTAGCCCAGAGAGGGCTCCAGTCAACAACGTCAGATTATGCCATAAGGGGGGGCCACTGTTCCCGAGTTAGGCCTACGGAGGGCTTCTAAAGACTATATTCTCCCCAAGGATTTTTTTGGGGGGTGGTAGTAGGGGTCAATCCGTGGAGGCCAGGCTGAGTGCTGAGGCCAGGCTCCCCGAGCTCCCTGTTCTGCCATGGCCTCCTGAACTGCCTGCTCCGCTATGGCTTCCTAGTCTGCCTGCTCCACCATGACCCCTGAGCTCCCTGTACCGCCATTTGCACCCTGGACTGCCTGATCCGCCCTGGAGGTATTTCCCGTGTCCCAGTCCTGCACCAGCCTGCAGGGCGCCCACCCCCCCTCCCTGGTGGCATTGTTACGGCGCGGGATGCGCCTTCAGGGAGGGAGGGAGTAACGTCAGACTCTGTTCCGTGTTTATGTCAACCTCCTCTGCTACGTGTGTTTTCCTGGTTCACTTGATGTTAATAAAAGGCCCTTTGTGGGTCTTCCAAGTCTCCGAGGTCCTCGCTCCGCACTCCCCCATAGTAGCGATCGTGACAATCAAGTTTGCTGTTTAATTGTTTGGGTTATTTGTGTTGTTTAGATATTTATGCATTGTTAAGCACCTTAAGCACTTAAAAATATGTTATAGAAGATAACTTATTGTTGTTTTTATTACAAGTAGGTTTGTCAGTTTCATCACAAGCCTGGTCACGTGATATAAACATAGCAAGCTTCTGCTCAGTGTACAGTAAAACAGCTTTTTCACGGCTTCTAGAGTCTTCATCTCATTTGAGTGCACATCATGCTAATCATATTCATCAAAAGTATTTTTTTTGTTTTTGTAAAAATTACTGTGCACCTGAACAACATGGTAGTACTTCTGAAAGGATTTTTATTTTTTTTTGGTTGGTAAATATGAGCTCTATTCTGGTGATTTATGGACTAATGTGTGAGTGACTCAGCAAGTCCAGTTCTGTTCGTTTGACATGTCTGCAGGTTGTGTGCATGAGTGGGAGAGGAATCCCGCCGAGCACACACCCTTAGGCAGTCAAGGAACACACAAGGCTGGTGTGTGTGAGGGGCGCCCTAATGTCCATCATCCTGTTGAAATTATCCCTCCTGTTGCAGCCACTGATCTACAGACACATACGCTTGTAGCTAAACCCCCTCACCCCACACACAATGAGACAATACCCTCTTTCATACTGTCCTCATTTTAATCAGCATTAGAGAACTTGGGAAATCACATTTTCTCATCTTTTCTTGAGGTAGAAGCTCCTAATGACAGAAAGAATGGTAATTAGAGTGGATGAGAGGTGAAGCCTGTTGAAGATGTCTTACATGAAAAGCAAAAGAATTGTCATGGATAATTCTTGCGACTTGATACTTTGAGCTTGTTTTAGTTTTATTTTTTTGTTTGTTTACCCCTAATGTTCTGTTGTTATTGACTGTGACTGTTGAAAATTAATTTACTTTATGCATGTAGAAAATTAATTATAGTACTTTCAAGATAGGAAGTCATTAAATTACATACAGTAGCGTATTGATAGTATTGATCAAACGATCTTATGAAAATTCATTGCATTTTATTTTCAGTGCAACATTTTTCATAGAGGACATTTTAATTTTGCTTATAACTATTATTTATAAAATTAGGAATCATAATGTAACCTGATAATTTAATGACACTCCTTTTTTGTTACTTATTTATTTATTTGGACATTTTTGGGTTGCTCAACCCCAAACAAAACAAGGAAAAATTTAATAATAATGAATTTAATAAATAATTTTATCTATTATTATTAGAATTTTTATGTTGAGTTAATTTATTTTAATTAATGAATTATAAAACTTATATAATTGATAATAATTTATAATAAGAACTATAATGATTTTTTTTTAAATTTACTTAATCGTTATGCAAACATAAAGACACTGTATAGTGACAATTCAGGAAAAAAATGTATAGCTGAGCTAAATTTTTGTGTATTATTTATTTTGTGTTGTACATTTCAGATGCTTGATTGAGGTCTTTCTGTGCCAGCCTGTGATGTGATGCCAACATAACCAAAATGTAATATCCAAGTAAGGCTTAAAACCCAGGTAACCCTGCTGATCTACAAGCTTTGGTCGCTTATTATTTTCTCAAAAATTGTGAAATTCTCAGATTCTTGCAGTTATGAGATGCAAAACATTTTATAAAGGTAGTCCGTGTAAATAAAAGGATAAAAGCAGTGCTTGAATGAAGTGGGGCTACAGCCAAGTGAAATATGCTCCCAATTACTGCGATGGCTGTAGAGGCCTAATAAAGTGAACGTCTCTACAAGACGCTGCACTATAATGGAGCCGGGCTAATTTGCTTTGACTGATGAATTTTTGTCTCCCGTTGCGCTGGGTTGAATAATTATGAAATTTATCACAAGACATAGCGACTCATTAAGGATTAGCGAGCTTTCATTAGAGTGATGTTGTTCGAGGGCCGTGGCTGTTCTGATCAGCATAATTATGGGCCCTACAGAGGGAGGGCCAGGCAATGTGTCTTTGTGTGTGTGGTCAAGAGGACTTGAAAAAGCTGAACCTATACAACACAGTATGGCTGTAGCCCCACTTCATTCAAGGACTGCTATATACAGTATATATATGGTTTAACATTACTGTCAGATGTATGGTTCTTGCAAGTAAAAACTAGGAATTGCTGTATAATTTATAGTAGAAAACAGTACAAGGACATCCACGGTAGTCCCTGCATGACTACTTTACATCATATACGGTTCTTTTTTATTGAAATAGTTTTGCATCTTCTCATTGTTATCAGTAATGCACGTAATGGTGTGTTGTGTTTATAGTTTATGTTGTTTATTTAATATTTATTGCATTATATTAGTGGCATTGTGATATCCTGGTGGTGTTTTGCCTTTGTGTGTATGAACCTGTGCGCAGTCTATACATGATTACTGGCAATGTTTTATGATCAGGCTGCTTATGATGAACTCTGATTCATCATGTGGTTTTCTATTGTACTACCTTATTATTATTATTATGGTGATTATCAGTATTTTAAGGTAAAAAGATGATTTCTGTAGTTCAAGTGGCTTGGTTTATTACTTTATTTCACTTAATGAAATATACTGTTATAAGTTGTGAAAAAAATTCAAGGCACCAATAAGGAATTCTATAACACTGGAAAACTTGTTACAGTGAATTTCTTGCAACATGCCATTTAACTGGATATTTTCACAGGGGTGAGCTGTATACGTTATAGGTAAATGTAGATTTATATTGACCTCATCTCAAATTCAGTTCTCAAAACTGCAATGGTACTCTTGTGCATTGTATTTTGTATACACTCCCCATCACCAAGCAAAAGCACAGAATAGCTTTTATTTATACCATTTAAAACAAGGAAAATATGTTGGATCTGTGGCCTAGCAGTTAGCGACACTTGTTAAGCTGTTGTGCTCAAATGGGAGTTTGAGTCTAGTCGACCCCAGGATTTCCTGTCTGTGCAAATAAAAAGGACTAAAATTAAAACCCACACACACATTACATTACACATCACCCATAAGTATGTGTTTCTCCATTACATCAGCTCCCAATGACTGGAAATTAAGACACAGTGGGTATCTTACAGCCAGTTTCCCAGATATGATTGTATAATAGTTTTAGTCTAATCTACTAAATGTGTTGTGAGTAGCCAATTATCCAATTGCATGGATGAGGACACAGTTTTATCATTGTTTACAACAATGTAATTACAAAAAAGCTTTGCCAAATAAATGAAAGAGATTAACATATTAGGACCTCTAATTGCATTTAAATGACATGCATAATGTATAAATGTTCGCCAAAGATGGAGAGCTGAATTCTTGATGAAGTTTCCCAAACGTTTAGCTACACAAATGCTCCCCAATTAATTCTGCTGGGTCTGTTTCTCGAGTCCATGAGCTATTTGTTAAGGAATTATCGATTTGCATTTAATTAAGCTCACTTACTTGCTCGCTGCTGACACAAGATTGATCAAAGCAGTCAATAACAGCATATTAAAGAAATGACTTTGAGATTTTTTCTCCATCTTTATGAATGCATAGAACAAACAATCTGTCTTGAAATATGCAATTCAATATTTCTCAGTGTCACACCACCCATCTAGGTGCTGCAGGCATGTTACAGTCACCTGGGTAAAGTACATTCGCCAAGCTCATAATGGAAAACGGAGAAGGGTTAGCAACATATCCTTACATAGATGATATGAGAGTAAGACCTCAGGCACCATTGAATTCACATTTGAAAAACCATTTCTAGCCAGTTGACTTTTCATTTCATTTGGCCATAGATTAGCCCTCAATGAAGGGCACTGATTGGGAACTCAGCACTGCCATGCTGAATTTACTGAAACGTATACATTTTCAACCACTACCCTCCAACATTTCATAAAAGGCATTTGTATTTACAAATCAATAATCCATTATCTCTGTATTAATTCAAGACCTTGACACGAGCACGGCTATATTGAAACTGCCGTGTGTGGGAATGTTGTCTTAGAACAGGAATACCATCATTTTGTCCTATTCCAGTTCCTGTTTCATACCTGAATCGTATCATGTTGTGTTTTTATGGATCTAAAATGTCTTAAAGGCCTTTTCAGCCTTTTCCCATTGCTACGTGATGGAGAGCCACTCAGTTTAACAGCATAATAACGTAATATCATGAGGGATACATTTCTTATTTGAAATGAAGCATCACGGTGAATACCCCATATTTCTTACCGGCTTCAATTGGTTTCCCCCAGAGGACACAAACTTCATTATGAGCTCTTTCTCTCCCTCTGTGGGGGTATCAATACTTTATACCATCATTTACTCTCTCTTGCTGCTGTTTAAACAGTGCTGTTCCTCTATTCTATTTCTGCTGTTTGTAATCACAACATAGATGTGGATTCGCTGGAGATCAGAAACGGGGGCTTGGTGTTGCTCTTTTCCGTGGGATCCCCTAAGCACCCCCTCCTCATTATTGTGTGTGACTATCATATTGCAAAAGGAGAAGATAAAGAAGTATATATTTTTTTTCTTGGCCATTTGTGAAAAGCTCATTAAAGCAGCCCAAGAACAAACAAAGCTTCTCCTCTGAGGCCCCCATTCAGAGTCATCCCATAATTTCCCACTAGTTTTAATAGTTGAGATAAATTAATTATTCCTTCGTGGAAAATACATTATTTGCCATCTTTGGCTCATTGTTCTTGTTGGAGAGAATTGAGCCCAATCCTGTGAGAAATAGAGTTGTCTTTCCTGCAGGGAAATCAAACTGCTCGCTGCAATCAGCCAGGACCAACGACAATTAAACCATTAGTATCTGGTATAGGAGACTCTTTACACAATGTACATCTTACTAATGAATCCAGAGGCAACTTATAATTACACAGTTTTGTCTCGTAAAGATTAGCTGCCCACTGAAACGCAGTAGAACATCACATAACGTTTCAATTCCTGCTGCTGGGACGTTGAATGAAGACAGTTCTCAGAGTGACAAATGGAAATCAATTAAAAACTATTATAAAGATATCATTAAAAAAAAGGGACGGTGCAGATCGATCATTTTTCTTTTATTAAATGTGATCATGACTTCATGGAAAACAATAACACATAAGACGGCATTGCCTTTACACAATGCAAATTACTGTGCATTTGTTGGTAAATATTAAAGAAATTCAGTCTTGCTGAGATAGCTGTTAGGTGGTTTCAGGTTCTTTAATTGTAAAATGTGACCCTGGAGCACAAAACCAGTCTGAAGTCGCTGGGGTATATTTGTAGCAATAGCCAAAAATACATTGTATGGGTCAAAATTATAGATTTTTTCTTTTATGCCAAAAATCATTCGAATATTAAGTAAATCATGTTCCATGAAGATCTTTTGTAAATTTCCTACTGTAAATATATTCAAGCTTAGTAATGCATTGCTAAGAACTTCATTTGGACAACTTTAAAGGCGATTTTCTCAATATTTTGATTTTTTTTTTGCACCCTCAGATTCCAGATTTTCACATTTTAAAGTTGTATCTCGGCCAAATATTGTCCTATCCTAACAAACCATACATCAATGGAAAGCTTATTTATTCAGAAAAATTTACCCTTATGACTGGTTTTGTGGTCCAGGGTCACAAATGACAAACACTGAATCACTTCTTTGCAGGAACGTGAGCTATATGCAGTCCTAGATGAGCAACTGCCTTAACAAACAATTAATCTCTGGGTATCTGTGAAACAGACATTTCTGTTTTATGCCTTAGTTGAAAGGATTCATAAGTCTGTGAATGTTGGTGTATTCGGGCAAACTGTTGTAAACAGATTATCTCTTGTGTTTTCAAATTTTGTGACATATTGAGGAGCCTCATCAGTCAGTTAAATTAATGAAAATATTGTAGATTATTTTCAGAATTGATTCTGGTTATGCGCATCAAGAAAATCTATTAGTTGTCACAACAAAATCTATTATTGTAGTTCTTCTTTCTACCAGTGGATGGCGCCACTGTAATAAGGAACATATGCGTGACTTGTCTGATGGCATACTGAATTTTAACCTTGTACATGAAACCAAATGGACTTTTGTAGTGTAGTTTATAGTTGGTGCACCGTGGTCGGTATAGTTTATGCCCCATAGTAAGTATGGTGCACCATAGTTTTTCTTTTCTTTTTTCTTTTTATACTTTGAAATGGTTAGAAATGGCAACAAATCATCTCATTATATGAGAAGAATCATAGTCTGCCTATGCAGGGGACATATTTTCAGAAAATACTGAACGCTGCTTGCCTGTAATACTAACAGGTTGTACCATTTCCATATATCAATAATTCTGCGTACCACCTTTTTTTTTAAAAAAATCGATATTTGCCCCTATACACAGTCTTGTTTTTCTGACTTCTGCTGTTATGATAACAAAAACTACAAGCATGTTTTAAAACTTTTATGAACAAAACCAAGGGCTGTCAGTACATTAAAAATAATTATGCATATTTAATCTCAAGATTTCCCTGAAATATGAAACAACAAAATATGTAAGTAACAAATCTGTTTTGTAGATACTAGAGAAGTTCTCCAGATGCAGAATTGGTTTCTACAGACATTCTTCCTCATTTAAACTACTCTGCTCAAATAGCTAACAAAATCTGAGTATGTACTGTGAACCAAAAACGATGCACTTATCAAATCAAACATGGTCAATTGCCAGCATAACAACAATTATAAGATTGTCTACTTTTTTTGCCATGGTTGTAGTAGGGTGATATGAAAAGTTATATTTCTAGCAGATTTTGCATTTTATTTGTGTTATCATTTTGCTATAACAATTTCGTTGTAAGGCATTCTGTGGTCCCTTGGAAGTTTACCGAGGCCCCCTAGTGGGTCCCGGCCCTCCTGGTTGAGAACCACTGCTCTATCCAACCTCAAAAGGCAGAAAGAGCCCACTCAACCGCAATCTTTCCTCCTTTGAACAGTGTGTGTCTAAATCAATCTTGCCTTCTTCTGATTGGCTGGATTTGTCATTCCGCTTGAATGGGGTGCGTTGTGATTGGCTGCAGTCTGATTGACGTCATCATGTGAGAGGAGGTTTACTCTGGGTTTTTTTCTGTCACTCACACATGTAGAGCACAAGCGACAAGCAGCGGCGAGACATCAACGCGAGAGGACAGTTCCAAACACTTCTCGCTTCATCTATGGAAATTACGGAAGATATTCCCGAACGCTCGTTTAACAAAACCGCAACCGATCTTTCCGGTGATAACCAGAACATCCGAAAAGGTGACGGCAAGAGTGGAAATACAATCTGAAAACCCCATTTGCTTGACTCTCGCAGCACTGAAGTAGTGTTGAGTTTGTTGGACTGTGCGCGTTCTTTTTATTGTCTACCGAGAAAACCGACTGCTGTACATTTCTCAATAACCATTCAGCCATTGCATTTCAAATAGGTGAGTACATTCCCCAACAGCACTTTTTATTTTATGAATAATAATTTCATGTCGCGAGAGGGAGGCACATTTTGTGACCTAGCCGTCACAATGTTCCAGATTAGTATGCAAGCATAAAAAAAATGTCAATTCATTATTTAGAAGTGTTCGTTGAATTGTATTTGTGTTGCATGTCACGAATAACGTAATAACTAGAGCTTGTAATGTAGTGTATTGGACATGAGCGTTGCGCTTACTCGCATCAAGACCACACATAGACTTACATGTAGCCTACATTTGCGCGCGTGCTGTACAGATGATCAACAAACCATAACATACGCGCAATTCTGTATCTTTTGCTGTGGCTTGTGCATTGTAGTAGTAGGAGCTGCACCAGCTGTATTTAGGCTCTAGTACTCTGCGATCTGTATTTCTGGCCATGGGCTGCTGATCTGTTTTATATTTCTGCACATCCCCTCGCTTAAATCGCCTGTCCGTGTAATTACTTGAGTTTGCCCATTTGACTTAAAAGCCACCCCCTCCCTCTCTTCAAATCTCCCCTCTTCCCTCTTACTGGGAATGAAACTTGACGATGGTCCGATCTTATTTATCTCGGGGAGTCACTTTCGGTCTCTGATTCACCTCCCTTTAGATTTAATCAGCACTAAGGTATTGCTTGTCCCTAAGAGCCTCCACTAATGGGGTTACTGAATGCCCCTCTCTCTCTCTCTCTCTGCTCAGTGCAATGTTTTCTACCCTCTCTCTTCTCCTCTAATTACCTTTCAACAAAGATTTGGCTTACAGCCTTCCACGAATATATCTTAAATTTTAATCTTTCCCACTTCGGTCCAGTAGTCCTCCTTATGAAACCTGGGAAAGATAAAAAATTCATATGTATTAGTGGAAGGATGGAGCAGAAGTGCACGCATGCGGTACTGATGGATCAACCGACCAAAGTACAGAACTGCAACCATAAATGAGGGTTTGTGGTTAATGTGATTTCTGTCAGAGGCAGATATTTCTGTGGGCCGGCATGAACTGATTCTTGCATATGCTGAATGATCCAGCATACCGGGGGTAATTTCACGCGGCAGTGACCAGTCCCCAAAGTGAACGCTGCTGAATGTTCTTCATGATGTTGGCTGGAAATCCTTCATCTGATAACCTCAGTGAAAGCGAGTGGAATATGTCGACCTCTGAATGGTTCATACAACTTCAAGATTCCCCAATTAACTGCTCCACTTCTGGCCACAGTAGCACTTAGGTCTCACTTAGGTCTCTCTGTCTCTTTCTCATGTTAAACATCATGAAGGTTGAGGTAAATGTGGTTTAAAAGCAATGTAGACAACCTAACAAAAGCCAGCACCTCTTTAATTGTTCCAGCGACTCTAATGTTATCAGCAAATAGACATTTATCGCAACTGGACCAAAGGAGCTGACTTCAGCACTTAGATAAAGATCAAGGACAGTCTGCCACTTAAAACAATTTTCAGACTTGCTTGCAGGCATTATATGCATTTCAATGAGTTCAAAAGAGCTTTTAGGAAGCGTGCCTCTGAAAACATGAAATGTTTTGGGTCACTGTTCAGGCTCCAGGTGTTTTAGATATTGCAATGACAAAACTTCTGTCAGAAGTTCAGGAAACTTAAGTGTGCTGACTTTGTTAGATATGGATTAGTTTGCAGAAATGTTTTGAGCAAAAAACTAGCAAATGTTAAAAAGAAATTGTCCTTTATTATTTTCATAATGCACTTTTGATGCACTAATTAAAAAAACTTCTTAACTCTTGATTGACTGCTCAGTTCTAACCATGTCTCCCTTCTGTCTTATTATGTTTCTGCAGACACAATGGTGAACCCTGGAGGAAGTGCCCAGCCCCCACCTGTTGGAGCGGGATCACTGTCGTGGAAGCGCTGCGCGGGCTGTGGGGGAAAGATTGCCGACCGTTTTCTTCTGTATGCCATGGACAGCTATTGGCACAGCCGCTGTCTGAAATGTTCCTGCTGCCAGGCCCAGCTTGGAGAGATCGGCACATCCTGCTACACCAAGAGTGGCATGATCCTATGTAGAAATGACTACATCAGGTTCGATATATTTATTCTTGATTTGAATTTGTGCAAGTCACAACCACAGCCATATTCACATGTTTGAGGAATGTGTCAGCACTGAGGTTTTTTTGTGTTCATAAAGGGCATTCACTTAAGTTCCTTCAGATTTCTGATGCACTTGTCAAATTGATTTTAAAGGATTTTTTTAACTTTTGAGGATAGTGTAGTTTTGCTGTGCTCCTTTCTCATGGTCTTTGAAGCCAAACTTCAGATAGTTCATTCATCTGGACATTATGACAGCCCAACAACCACATGAAATGACATTAGGCATGTAATGATTAGATGAAGTGATGGTTGTCAAGAAAAAAAAATATTAAGGAAAAAGTTACAAGCCATCAAGATTCTCACAGAGTGGAGCGTATTTTCCATTGAGAACATGTGTCTCAGATTGTGCCGTCAGCGGCCCTCGTTAAAGCACGCTGGTTAAACCCTCAACGGGACACTCTTAAAAAAAGAGGTCAAGCCACTGACATGTTGACAGAGCAGAAGACGAAGGAGATTCTTTCTCCAGAACATCTGCAAGTCTGTGGCTCTCGCCATATTTCATCCTTAAGCAAAAGGAGCCGCGCTGCTAGGATCGTGTGTATGTGTGTGAGTGTGTTTTCTTTACGAGATGCTAGAAAACTCGATTTGGTAAGGCTGAGCTGACCTTCGACTCGGCAGGAATTTAAGAGAGTTTTCACATCCTCTCCAGCATGTTTTGTTTATAACAAAGAGACCATTTAATTAGCAAAAATACCCTTTTAAAATATTTATGCAAGTAAGTCTGACACCCAAAGCGGTGGTGGGGTGACGGCACGGTAGTCTCACTCCGCTGATGTGGATGGCCTGATTTGACAGGCTGATCCTTCAATGCCTTGACCTCTGCAAGGGCAAACAGAAAGCCCTACGAAGCCTCCAGAACTTCTTGCATTGAGAAGTTTGAGGTCTTCTTGGATTATTTCTTTGGTTTTGAGGGAATGGAAAAACACTGTTTGAGTGACTTTGATAATGGAACACCTATATTTTTCTTATTAAAACAGGCAGACCAATTTAAAAGTTCATTCATAAAATGGAGTATCCATGCTATATTCTGCTCTTCCTGCCGGAAAAGAGTGTTTTTTGGCAGAAGTGCAGTCATCAGTGAGTATTTACCTTAGCATGTGCTTCGCCCTGGATAATTCAGCGAAGCCTCGCACTGACACTGCTGCTGGCAGGCTTTAACAACAGGTGTCAACCAGAGCAAACCTGAGACGACCAGTCCAAATGTGAAGAGTGCCTTCACTCTTTCCACTCCACCTGATCTGAAGGGATCAAGTCCACAAGACTCACCACTAGAATTGGGCCTGTGAGCCTAATTAAAATGAGCAGGGAGGGAAAAGTAGCTACACATTTCTCCTTGAAATGAGAGCGCATCGGGCGGGAGAACGGAGCTAAAACACAACTCGTGTGAGCCTGTGATCTGAGGAGAGATAAGAGAGAGGGGAAAAATAACATCTGACAGTGAGTCCACACAATTAAAAGCTTTAATTAGAGTCCCCCTCCATTTTCCTTTAGTCCTTATGGGTTTTATCTAATGAGATCTAGTGCCTGGCTCCTATCCGCGTCCAATGACGTGTCCGAAATGAATGAGAGCCACATTGCAAACAAAACATTTAATTAACCAAATTGGCTTTTGAGAGAGAGAGAGAGAGAGAGAGAGAGAGAGAAGAGGGGATTATTGCGAAGGCTAGTCCCCTTAGGGGATTTTAAAGGGGCCTCCCTTATTTTTGTAATGGATTATTAAATTGCCCTTGCTGTGTAAATAATGAAGTTACATATCCAGAATAATATTAATACCACTGATGCAAAAAGGCTTAGCGATTGATTGGGATGGAGCGAGCGAAAACACATCCCATTTTCCCTAATGGCAGATGGGGGGAAATGACATGGGATGATAGGCTTCTGATACCACTCAGCTCGAGGCCACCAGCGCCAAGCACAAGGGCAACTGCCATGAGTTGTAGATTTCAGCAGTTTTAGCCTCAGAGAAGCAGGAGGGACTCGAAATTCGAAATCATGTTGTCCCTAAGCCATTGCTGATATTTGTGTGAGCTGGAGAGAACGGAGACAGAGAGAGGGAGCAAATTAATTTGGGGAGTGAGCAATCATGTGACCATTAGGTCGGGGGGAAAAACACTGTCCTTTTAATTGAATAGAGCCAGGTAATTAAATGGCACTTTTCCAATAGAACGTGCTAGGTAAATCTAATAGTTGGTTATTTAATATCACTTTGAAGTCTGTCCACTCAAGCACTATGACAGCACGGGAGCATGTGAACTATTAGGCCAGGAAATACTTGGATCTCAGAAATTAATTAAATCGCATGCAATTTAGGGGAAACGTTTATCTTGATTTGTCATAACAGAATTAATTCAAGGCCTTCAATCCACTTGGGACTAGATCTGTTGCTCTGAATTAACCAAGTGTCATTTGGCTGCTTTCAGCCCCCTCGCCTGCCCGTCGTTCTCTTTGCCGTGAAATCTCCCCCTACCCTTCCCTTCCACCCCACCCACCTTCTCTCTCTCTCTCTCTCTCTCTCTCTCTCTCCCCCTAATGTAACATTGCCATTATGCAAAGCCCTGCTTAAGTATCAATATGGCCCAGTGCTTTTAAGGTGCTTTGGCTGTTAATGTTGAGAGCCATTTTTATAATGGTCTGTGTTGCAGAAATCATTGTTGTAACAACTTACATCTCTCCTCTCAAAAGGTTCCGCTTAAGAGGCCGAGCTACTGCCAGATGGCCCAAAACAGCCCTGCTAGGTTGTATTTTACCTCACAGTCGGTATCCAAATTAAATCCTCTAGACATCGCCTATGGAGCGCAGACAGATTTCTTGTCTTGCTTTCGTGATGAAAGACAGCCGTAGATTGTAGCCCCTCTTTATTCCGCCCGTTCCGAGACTAAGCAAGTCAATAAATCAGCATTCCACAATGTTTCGCTGACTAAATCCTCCTCCTCTGATTGATCAAGGGGCTGAATACCTAGAAAGTGAGAAAACAACAAAGGAGAGGCTGATTTGAGGAGAAGGAAGCCAAAACTGGTGTTGTCATTGCAATTAAAGAGTTCCTTGGCCTTAATTATGGTGACCCGTGATATCGCTCCTCTACGCTCCCCTTGTCAGCACACAAGTTCAATGGAGAGAGAGACCATTAGAGGTGAGGAGCAGACTGATAGCAACTTAATTGAGCACCTAAAGCCTTCAGGCCTTTAAATCAAATGCTATCAGCAGCCATCCCCTGCTCAAATAATTAAGCTGCTACACTATGTATAGAGAGGCAAGAAAATCAAAAGGTTGCCTGGAGATTCTTCACGGTTTTCCTCTGAAAGACAACGGGACAATTAAAAGGGGAGTGCACTCTGAGCCCGGATCCTAAATAATGTGCTTGTAAGTGAATTTAGATGCGAGCTCTTGGGGATTGTCAAATCAAGCACACGTCGTGGCGTGGCAGATTGCTTTCTCAAGGCCGGGGGAAGATGTCGTTTTGCAGGTGAATCAAACTGCAGCATTTAAAGACCTTCCCCCCTCACATTTGCCTAGCATGACTGGCCCATCGACACCATTGAAGCTGCGCTGTTGTCACAAGCCTACAGCTAATTACGTTTGAAATTGAGTTTTGATTGAGCTGCTCCAATCGATGCCACAGCCAAATTTGTTTTCCCCTCCCCCCGCCTCACCCTACAGCCGCCGCTGAAGAGAAACTCTTAAAGCTTCACTCGCTCGTCATGTAGCGCCCTCAATAAACGCCACACGTGTATGCAAAACGTCGCAGGTGACAGCTGTTTCGATGTCAGAACGTACACGTTCACATGCATGCTGTGATGTTATATCGGCATCCGTACAATGTGCGTTTATCTTTTTACGAGTTGGAAGAATCTTGTGGGATGAAATCATCCATGAACTCTTAGGTTAATCTGTAACTGTGTACACGAGGGACATGCTGTGACACCCACCGTTTCCTTCATGTCTTTCCTCTCTATCCTTTTGTAGCCATTCCCCATTTCCCTCCCTCTATCCTTCTAACGGTCTCTTTCTTTCTTGCTTCTTTCCTCATATTTCCCTCTCTCTCTCTCTGGAGCTTGTCAGATGCTGTGGTCTTATTTGATTGCATAGGAAAAGTGCAGTGATAGAGCAAACAGCCAGTGAGATATGATGACAAATGGGTCCAGATCCCAGTAAATTACTTTCTGCTCAAATCGAAATTTCATTCAGTTTGTTGCTCGGCAAGATGAAGTAATCTAAATTGTGGACTCAGAAGGCAGATAGAAAGGAAGCAGGAGCAAGCATTTCATTATCAAGAGACTGAGAGAGAGAGGGAGAGAGAGAGAAGGTTAGAGACGAAAGAGATGAGCAGAAGCAAATCTAAAGTGTTGACACCATGATTGAAAAGGTTAACCCATGCACATTATATATCAACCCGGGTAGCCGGGGATTTCTAATGGAAAGGCGGCAGAGACTGAGCACTCGCTTGAGTCCTAATGGCAAAAGTGCTGTGTCTCCGCCTAGATGTACAATCAAATATTCTTAGGCCCTGATTGCTTATGTTCTAGGTTATTATTAGGTTGCAAAAAATGAACACCAAAGGTAATACTTAGTCCCAGTGGCAGAGGGTTTTGGAGGACAGGATGCAGGATTTTTTCATTTGGTTTGATTTTATTTTTCCTACATCAGAATATTGAAGATGTAATTTGTTCTGCATGTGTGCATGTGAGAGAGAGAGAGAGAGACTGCGAGAGGGAGAAAAGGAGGCCCGGGCACAGGATTGAAATTATTTAACCTATCCTTGCAAGGATTCAATTTTTACAGTAAAACAAGGCCAAACAGGTTAACAAACCTTTTTGATGCACACAGAAATGAGGACCTTGTGCATGTCTGTTGTGTTTTATTTAAAATCTCAGTCATCACCCATATGACTTACTTTCAAACATAGAACACAAAAGGAGAAGTTTTTAAAAATGTTAATGCTGCTCTCTTCCATACAATGAAAGAGGATGTTGGCAATAGCTATCAAGCTCCAGAAAGTACAATAAAATACTATAAAGCATTGTAATATTAGTCCACATGACTCATGCACTTTTTACACCACCTTTTAAAAGTCTAAAGTAAGATTTTTTTTGTATACTTTTATGCAGCAAGGACACATTAAATTTATCAACATTTATATTGTTACAAAATATTTAAAATAAGTGCTGTTCTTTTGAACTTTAAATTCATCAAAGAATCCTGAAAAAACTATATTTAGGTTCCACAAATAATACAAATACCACATACTACAAATAAATAAATAAGCATGAGGTTTTCAGATGTGGTAATAAAAAGAAATGCAGCAAATCAGCATATTACAACCATTTCTGAAGGATCATGTGACACTGAAGACTGGAGTAATGATGCTGAAAATTCAGCTTTGCCATTATAGGAATAAATTAAAAATAAAATTATAATTTAAAAATATGAACACAGTTATTTTAAATGGTGATAATATTTCACGATATTACTGTTTGATTAAATGTATGCAGCCTTGATGAGCATAAGAGACTTCTTTTACAAAGAAAAAATAAACATACTCACCCCTTTTGAACGGTAGTAAACCTAACCTTCTGAAGCCATACGAGAAGTTAATTTAAAGAACAGACTGAACATATTATTTATAAAATGTCAATGACTTAAAAAAAATCAATTTCAAACCGCATACAATTGATGGCTTTAGTTATTAATGCTGAAAGATTCATTTTGTTTGCACAGGTCACACTGTGTGAACGAAAATAGATCACGTAAAGGAGTGAGATATTGGTATGAAATGTGGTAGTAATGTTTGTGTTCCTTCACGTAATTACCCTTTTTCCTCATTTGTACATCTTAATGGATAATTTAATTCCTAATTATTTGAGATTTTTGTTAATGATATGTTCTGGCACTTTTCGCTGATGGTAATTTCTGTCATGCTGTAACATTCACAGTGTTTTGATTTAGGCTTTGTCTAAGACCGATTCAGGGCTCACACTTTATCTCTTATTTTGACAATGCTAACATGCCTCTGTTTCTTTTCACAGGTTATTTGGGAACAGTGGGGCGTGCAGTGCGTGTGGTCAGTCCATCCCAGCCAGTGAACTGGTTATGAGGGCACAGGGAAACGTGTACCATCTCAAGGTAAACTTTAATCTTTAAGTGACCACTGCTGCTCTAGAATGAAATGCTTCATTGCGCTACAGAATCCTTTCACACTCCATATAGTCTACTTTTTAATGATTGTTTGATGGTGTTCTATTTTTTTTTCTTTTAGCTTATGATTGATACCCAATCAAAAATATAGTGTGCATATTTTAGTCAGTCTTTTCATCAGTATTAAATGCCCATGTTGAATCCCCATAAGGAAATAATGAGAAGTTAAAATAAGTAGATAATGACTGAACTTTTCCAGAAATTGATCAGAGAATTGTGGGTAATGGAGTCCTTTTCCTTGTCTCCTGCAGTGTTTCACATGTTCTACCTGTCGGAACCGGCTGGTCCCTGGTGACAGGTTTCACTACATCAACGGCAGCTTGTTCTGCGAACACGACAGACCCACAGCACTCATCAATGGCCATTTGAGTTCACTGCAGACTAACCCTCTACTGCCTGACCAGAAAGTGAGCGCCGCTATCTGTCTGCTATCAAAGTTTCACACTTAAAATCCTCTTCTATAGGTTCAGGACCACTTTATGTTTTTTTTTTTTAGCCAAACACACCATTCAGTCAGTCCCTAATCAAAATATTGCTTTTGTTTTAAGGAACTGAACCGAATATCTAATTCTGTGAACCTAACCCATAGTCAGGTCTAGAGGACAAGCGTAATTCATCCTGGCTGGAAGCTAATTGATCACAATTAATGTTAACTTGCTGAAATGAGATCACAGCTAATGCAAGCTTTTTAGTTACAAGACAGGCAAGGAGTGAAAAATATGTCCTTGTTCCTAACTCTGACACATTCACATTCAGTACTGATTATGTATAATTAATTTGCCATCCACAAGATACAAAACATGAAATCCTGAAAATATTGGTCACAGATTTTCATGTACCCACTTTGCTCAACAGCAAAAGCTGTGTTTTCATTTCTTAATCTGGTTTTATTGTATGTTTTTACAAAAAAAGCTAGCTGGCGTCAAGCATTCTGTCCTATTTGCGTCTCTGTTTTTACCGCCACAGTTCTGTCTGACTATTTGCTCCTCCGACGCTGCACAGCAAGCTTTAAATAAACAAAACCAGACGCCAAGCAGGCAAATTATTTCCCTAATTCCCCTTCTCGCCTTTGGGACCGTCTGCAATAAGACTTCATTGTGTAGTCAGCCACCAGCCGATTGTATCACTCGGCAGCACTGAAAGCATCAGCTCAGTGACACATAATCAGTATTGATATGGAGACAACTGGGATGTGAGAGTGATCGGACAGTTGTCGAGTTTCCCAGTGAACATTTATTTCACCTTCAATGGGAAAAAATTGTTTGAGGAGAGACGTAGTGAGCCGGGGGAAACAGCTCCATTAAGCTCGGTGCTCTGTTAGTGGCCTTTTAAGGCATCGTCACTTTTACAAATTAGCTCCAAGAGCATGTTGCGTTTCAAATTGAAAGCCTTTGCATTATCATGCTTAATTTTAAATGTCTGTTTAAGCCCCCATCCTTCCATTCCTCCTCCATCCTCTCCCCTGCTCTCGCTCGGCGACTGCTGCTGTGTAAATATGAGGCCTCATTGTTTATTTATGGGCCGACATCAATTGTAGTGAAAACAGCTGAATTATTAATGCTAAAATGCAATCTGAATATTGGCCTTGCTGCTTTAATTATAGCGGAGAGAGAGTTCTTAAATACACCCAGACGCCCCTCTTCACCAGTAGGAATAGAGAAGGTCCACGTGTCCTCAGGAGATACTTAAACGGTTGTGTTTTCGCTTGGTACAAAGAGATTCAAATAATTTTTAGGAAACCTATTCACCACTGCAGTGAAGATACACCGTAATTTATGAGATTGCGGTGCGTTTTCTCTACTCAGACTTTGAAGTTTGCTGTAATTCTCCTCTGAACCTATAGAAATAAGCTGGGAGCTGAAACAAGCCAGGACAGAAAGGAGCGAGAGAGAGAGAGGGAGAGAACCGACTGAACGCTTCCCTAGACAGATAGGAGGCCTCGTCCGGCAGCCATTGTGTTTATTATGTGCAATTTCATGGTGACATAATTGGTGCTGTCTGTGTCCACGGGTGAGGACATTTGATGCTCATTTATTAAGTAGCTCCCCGGCTTCTCCCTAATCTCTTTGTTCAGGACAGACAAATTACCTTTCTCATGCTGAGCCTGAACCCAGGGGATCCAAACCTTCACAGCCTCCGTCTCTTTAATTAGCCCTCCAATGTGGGGTGGCGTGGGGGGCTCGCAATTACTATTACGGTAGCCTGAAACCCCTTAGTAACTTGAGGTAGGATGGGGAAAGCAAATTACCCCCCTAGAATGTTTAAAAAACAAAAGGAAAAAGAATGTTAGGGGGTAAAAAGTTTGCTGTTACTGTCTGTGAAAGCAGAACGCTGCGCTTGGATATTGGGATAATTGTCTCGCCTGCGCAAGAACTTAGCACCCTGGGGACTGTGGCACATCATTGTTAAAAATGAGACAAAAAGAGACCAGCTTTACAATATGCACTTAAAATGCAGAGGAAGTAGGGCAGCAGATGGATTTGAAAGCCTTACTGATCAATAAGTTAAGCAGGGGGCTTTAGCAGGATTGGCGGTCTTCATTTGACAATAGAAATGGAGTATGTTATTTAAGAGAACATGCAATTTTTATGATTCCCATTGAAAGATGTTACTATATTATATGACTTTTTTATAAGACAAGTTATTAGTCTTACAAGTTGTTGACAACTTACTAAAAAAAATTTTTTTAATCGTTTTTATTTTCAAGAATTACATTTTCAAAACCTGCTGACTGTTGCTTATAGCAAAAAGTGCATTTAGTTAATTTGGGTCAGTGATATGAAATTTTTTCAAAAATACATTAAAATGCAATTCACCCTTCCAGTTACTTGAATAGACCTTTTAAAAGATGAACGTGATTTTAAGGTCTCTATTAAGATTCATTTGTCTATTTCATGTATTAATACTTGTGGTGTGACCAGCATGCAAAAAAAAATCAAAATAAAACAAATAAGTAAAATAAAAAAATACAGGATATGATACCAGAACCAAAAAGGTCAACAAGTCTCTTAAAAATATCAGATAATTTGACCTTTTATGACAAGACAAGGTAATTAAAGTTTTATTATATTTTTAACAATAAAATTGTATATTTAAATTTTTAAAGATAAAATATGATTAAATAACGCTAGGGCTGCATGATATTGGAAAAAACTCACATTGCGATATTTTTTGATATATATTGCGATATGAAAAAAATCAGATGACTTCAATAGCTTTAAATTTGGAAAAAAATTAATCAATGATTGGGGTGATTTTGTAGGCGAGTAAATCAGCATAGGAAATAAACAAATTACAAGCATAAATAAATAACAGAACAGAGATACAAATGAAATATGCAGTGCTTTATATTTTTCAGGTACAGAAATTGAATAATCAAATGTAAAATAACACTGCATAGATTTCACTATAAATTGAATCTAACAAATCTGTGTTAAAGCTAAAAGAAAGGGATTTTTCTCTCTGTGTTTTGTTGTTTGATTAACTTCAAGAACGGAGCAAGCACAAGAACATTAACGCTTTGAACCAATAATACTGTTACCATCCATTTTCCTTTCTCAATTGTTTCCTTCACCTAGCCGTAGCACTGTGTTTACAAGGATACGTGCATAGCACAAGTATTTTCAGGACAATAGACACAGAAGTGAACAGAATTCGTGTTCACGGTGCAATCTTCGTGCGCTCCCATGTCGACACCGGACGCCGAGCGGCGCGGCGCGAGCGACAAAATACATAGAATCCTTATAATCATTGATCTGTTGGTCCTACACTGGATGCGGCACTGCACGAAAAATCCTCGACCCGTACACTGAGGTCCGCGTCTTTTATGTCTGACGTACTGTAGATGGCAACAGTTATCCATAGTTTTCCAAACTTTGGGGCCATTCACATTTCCGCCTTAAAGGCGTGGAAAACTAAGTCTTGCCGCTTTTCCTTCTTTCCAAAGCACTCGGGAGCTTGCGCTTTCGTGGCGCCTGCCATTGCTAAGAACGCCATTACCTGCGCTCGTCCACGAAGGCTCTGCTACTAACTTATTTAATTGGGTATCCTGTACAGAGCTGTCGCATCCGTGTAGATCCCTGTGTCCTTTGTTGAGCATATAAATCATACAACAGTATAGAGACAGGGCGCATTTAGGCCACGCCCACACCGGGGGGGAAACAATCCATCGCTCTCCATTGACTGCCTATAGAGCAATTTGGAGTAGACGTCACAGTTACGTCACTTGCAGCTGCGCGCACATTGTGGTGGCAGAAAAGCACTGGGAACAAGTGGAGGGAAACGGGTAAAATCCATGGAATAAGAGAAAAAAAATGTATTGTTGTGCTTTTGGATGTCAGAATCAGAATGCAAATTATTTTTATAGAATAATGTCATAAAAGATGCCATTTGAAGCTAAACGCAGATGTTTAAATGGACAAACTATGGATGGAACCTGCTTTGATTACCCTAGCATAAATTTGATTTAAACAATGGGTCTATATAATATTCACATAGGGGACGACATATTGTATTAGCCCTACAGTTAAAGCATGAAATACTATTTAAACCTATAACATTTGACATTACATTTAGCCTACCTATTTTACCTCACAATTCGACTTTTTTTTTTTCCTCGCAAATGCAAGTATTAAAATCTCCTAGTTTGGACTTTATAAACTTGATTTACCTCAACAATAGTGAGTTTGTCAATTCTGAGAAAAAAAGCCAGAAGTGTTGGATATAAACTCATGATTCTGAGCCGAGGGGAAGAGAGAGAATGACGAGTTGTTTTTCCTTATCAAAATTGTGAGATATAATCTCGGAATTGCACGAAAAAAGTCAAAGTTTGTTTGCAAACACTGAAATTGGTCTATTGCGGGAAGCTGCCTCCTTGTCATCTCTGACTTATAACAAAAAACAGAGCAATACCTAAAAGCTGCTATATGACAAGGTGTACAGTGAACAAGCTAAAAAACCCAGAACTAAATTTTTATAAGCTGTCGACCCCCAAAAAAATGTTTGTTTAGGACACAAATAGTTGTAGGTGTCGGGGTATTTCACTTTGGGCCGTTCAGTTGGATCATTTCTCAAACAAAAGGAAGGTTTGGAAAAGGGGCACTGACATAGACCTATACAATGTAGTTTCTTAATATATCTCCTCCCCTCAGATTCACATAGGGTGGTGAAATAATCCTTTGACATGATTAAAAATAATGAATGGTCATGTCGTCGGTTACGTTTCCCTCCAGTGGGTGCGGTTCTCAGGTTGCACTCTACTTTTGTGTCCTAAACGCTCGTTTTTTTGGGTCGACAGCTTATAAAAATGTAGTTCTGGGTTTTTTAGCTTGTTTACTGTACACCTTGTCACATAGCAGCTTTTAGGCATTGCTCTGTTGTTTGTTATAAGTCAGAAATTACAAGGAGGCAGCTTCCCGCAATAGAAAGTCAATGGAGAGCGTTGGATTGTACCCCCGGTGGGCGTGGTCTTCAGATTATTGCGCTCTGTCTCTATACTAAACATCACACATCCTGTGACTATTGGATGCGCACGTCGCGATATCGATGCTGAAACGATATATCGTGCATCCCTAATACACGCACATATATTCAAGGTGTACGGAAAATGTTATTCATTTGGATTTGATAGTTACACCACATGACTTTTTCAGAAAATGTAGTCAATAAATGTAAACCTTTTTTTATATGAATTAATTAATCTATAAATGTTTTCAAACCCATATATAATATAATCAACTTTTTATATGTTTTAAAGTGTATGTGTTAAAGATTTTTCCTTTTTTTAACTTTGACAAAATTTGTCATCGACCCATTTACTGGTTGTAAATTCTTTTTTTTTCTGTTTAAGTGTTTCTAACCAGCTTGTCTCTTTGTCTTTCAGGTGTGTTAGGATGTAGGTGTTGCTCAAAGCAGGATGTGTGCCTTCATTTCAGCCCCTCTCTCATTGTCACCGAAGACCTTTTCGGATCGGAACCCATCCCACTCCTTTTCTCAAATCTCCGCTACTCCAAACCAGAGCGCCAATCTCAGTTTTGAGCTCCACCTTGACTTGCAATAGCCAGAGTCCCACTTTCTCACCCTTTACTCCAAACTCCTGAATCATGGATGTAAAATACCCATGAGGTCCTGGAGGGGGAATACTGAGGACTCTATGAACTGACCCAGGTGAGACCTCTGATCCTGAGGGACTCAAAGACTGACACAGAGAGAGACCAGCTGGAGAGGGAAAAAAAGAGACAGAAAGGGTGAAATTAAAATGACAAATGAAGCTGATCCACTGCAGCTATTTTTGAATCTTTCATAACACTTGTTTGAAAATTTGGTGGGGGAATACTGACTTTCTTTTTTCCTTTATATTTTTGTCCTACCTTGTCTATTCTCCTTTTCTTCACAACATGGTATCTTCTCTTTCTATATTTTAGATGTTGTAAAGGGAACGAGTTTCATTTCGGATGATATAAAAATCCTGAAGACTGGGTTCAAAGAAGTATCCGTGGCTTTTTTTGTGGAAATCAAATCATGAACACTCTTGGTGTATTTGTAAAACTACCATGTACAGTATGTATGCATGTAAATGTTTTGTCCCATTGTGGCTACCGTACATACTACACACAGCAGCTAACTCTATTCCCTTTTCCCTCGAACCCGAAATCACGCAACAAACAAAAAATGAAGCTCATAGCTGTCAACCTATAAATGCAGAATGAGAGAGAATTCTATTTGTGATATTTTCAGAGACATTTGCTCCAATATGGTGTATTTAATTAATAAAAAATGAGATTAAAAACATCCCTTTTTTTAATCCTATTTAAATCTTTCACTGCATTTCTGTGTCAAATATTCTTAATTTGTCTGGCAGCTGAAGTGAAAGTACTCATGTGAAAAGTTTGTTTTTATGTTCAGTGAAGTATGCTGACTATGTTTTAAGTGCCATGTATTTACATTAGGTTAGTTCTAAATCTCTCACAGGTGTTCCCCTCTGAAATCACTCAATATGAATTATGTACAGTATCTGAAAGAACACTCTCAACATCCAATTTTCCATCAGGAGACTAAAGCATTTGTATGATCTCAGTAATTCATCTTGTCGAGTTTCTCTTGAGAGCAGAGCTCATTAGCAAAACTGCTTTTTTAAAAATTTTTAATGAACCTCCCTAAATGCAGTGCCATTTCTGTCCCTTAATTGTGTCAGTCCATGTTCTTATGCCGTAATTATGAATGCAGATGATGGGGTGGCTAATTGAACATGGATAAACATGTATACTTTCTTCTCTTTTCATATGAACATGCTATTCATTCCACGGTCCTTGTAGCGGACGAGAACAGGGGTGGAAATGCCCCTTTGAAGATTCAATTACTGCAGGGTGAGAGAAAGGTGTTGCAGCTTTTTGGGCCTGCACTGAATGGGCTATTTGCAGAACAAATCGGCGTTTGAAGCTGTTGCTCGACTTAATGGGTATGAAGAGGGCCTGATTTGCATTCTCAGAATGCTCTGCTATAATCCGCACTCAGTTGTCAGACAGGTGGACAGGGAGCATGGTGACAATCTTTCATCATATCCATAATTTTTTATAGCATTGTATTACAGCCTGTGTCGGGTTTAACCTACAATCTTTATTAGATTGATTTATGCTGGTTACTCTTAAAAAAAAAAAAAAAAAAAAAATATAGATATATATATATATATATATATAGATAATTTTATATATCTAATATATATATATCTATATGATATATAATATATATATATATCATATCTGTCTTTTTCTCTTTTTCTCGTAACCGTCGCGCCCCCACTTTTCCAAGACCCCTTCCTTGTGATTCCCTGGACCACAAAACAGTCTTAAATCGCTGGGGTCACTATTTGATTAGCACCTACCCCATAAAATAATTGAATGGGTCCCAAAATATTCCTAGACCTCTGCATTTCTCTTCTTTTATCGTGCGCCAACACATCAATCATGCTCCACCTACTTACTTTACCCTTAGTAAAGACATATCGAACGTTCCCATGACGATTATATTTGTAAACCTTCTTTACCCGATCGGTTTAACCTATACTACTGTCAAACTTAATTTTCATGATTCTAATATGCATCTGTCGAAGACTCAACTAAATAGTTAGGTAATTTTTAAATCAGATTCCAGATGGTAGTCAAAGAAATAGTGTGTATCGGGCGTTCCGGCAATTATTGTCCTATCCTAACAAACCATACATCAATTGAAAGCTTATTTATTCAGCTTTCAGATTATGTATAAATCTCAATTTCAAAAAATTTACCCTTATGTGGTCCAGGGTCACATTTGTTAATCTAAAGAGACGTTTTTGATATGAAAGGTTCTTCGTGAAACCATAGATGCCAATAACCTTTATTTTCAAGAGTGTAGTTGAGGAGATCTTGCTACAAAAATGATTTTTTTTTATCTGTATATTACTGACCTGAAATAAAAAAAGTGCATATTCTTGCGAAATTTTCAACTCTGTGTTCATATACGTTCATGCTGAGAGACTCCCTCTGAATTTTCTTGCTAAATTTCTGCAAATTTTCTGCCATTTGATAATCAAAACATGCTGAGGGAGAGGTTTAAGAACACCAGAGCAACAGGGTGAGAGCACAAAACATCTCAATGCATCATGTACAGTAATTATCTGGAAATACACTTTGAATGCCTTTCTTAAAGCAACATGAAAAGTGTAGTCATAACAGGTGCAAGGGTTTGCCTTTTCTCTCAGTGCATCAGGAATTCAAATTAGCCAGTCTAAATACACAGCCATCTCCTAAGTGCTTTAACAGAGTTTGCCTCAGCTGTAAAACTCAAGGAATGTCTTTTGGTCTCTATTGTAGAGAGAATCTAGCTAAAGTACATATAAATAAATCTCAACAAAGTGATTCCAGAGGAAAACCGTAGAGCTCCAAAGGCCTTTTTCTGTGTGAGTTGAAAAGACATGGTCCTGTTGTGAAAGGTAAGCAGTTGTCTGCTGATCGGTACAAACGCTCATCTAACCTTCAAGTTTAAAAGTGTCTTCTTAGTTATTTTTACCATGTGGTGCCGGTATAATGTGTAACGGATACAGGATCTCCAAAATGCTTTTATGAGCAACAGGAGATTGTAGTCCAACAACAGCTGGTGTTGGACAACAGCTCTCCTAATATCAGCAGCTATAGTAACAGTTAAGATAATAATTACATTGATCTTGATGAGTATAACGTATTGTCATTATTTTCAAGTTATATTTAGACACGTCAGTGTGCATAGTGTGCATTACATCTCTTAGATACTTGAAAGCAGCTAGCTTGTTTCAGTGGAACAAAGGTCAGACTCACATCTGTTCAAGTAATTTAGTGTTTTAACTGCAAACACGAGGGCCGTGTATGTGACAATTATCTGCTAATGTTAAAGCAATTACCGGAGTAAATTGATCCTAATAAATGGCAATTAATTCAAGATTTCTCCAGGATTCATATTTTTCTAATTAAAATATTTTCATTTGAAAGAGCTTTGTTTTTGAAATATTGTGTGTGGTGTGTGTGTTAAACTAAAATAAAATAATTTAATATTTATTATATTATATATAATATATATATATATATATATATATATACATACATAAACATATGTACCTATTTAGTAGAATATTTAGTATAATAGTATAAGATAGTATAGTGTATTTTATTTTAGCACTGCCTTTATTGCTGTACTTATTTATTGCTCTATTGCTGTACTTACAATGTGGTATGAATGAGGAATGTTAACATGAAACATTAATGTTTTCCACTCCCAGAGCAAAACTCAGTGAATGGTAGATAGTGAGTGACATATTTCAAAAACGTAATTTTTTACACTCATGATCCATATGTCAGATGTGGCTTTGATGTGGGGCAGAAGAAGGCGAGTTAATGGAGCTAGGCCACCTCAATGGAGCCACACAAATGGCTTTACTGCTCAGGGAGAAACAGGTCATAGAAAGCTTCCCTTTGATTCAAAATGTGTCTTATGTGGAACAGAGGCACTAAAGAGATTAATAAGCGCCCACACAGTCAAATTATTGCTCAGGAGAGGATTGTTTCATATATGTAGATGTTTGAAGAACAGTATAGTTGAATATAAATGGAGACAATAAAATACATTATTTTAAGATGTATGAATGAGAGAGAGAGTGATAGGAAGAGAATCTCTTGGCAGCGAATGCATAGGCTTTGGCATGTTTGGGCCTGTAATGCTGTGATATTTGAACAGGTCACAGCTTGCTAGTTGAAGACAGGGTGCATACAGAATAAAAGAGAAAGGATTAAGAACAGGAAGTAAAATAATTCGCAGCAGGCCTTTCCTCTGATGGGTGCTGAGAGTGTGATATATTGTTCTGTGAATAGAGGTGTGCAGTAGTTTGGAAATGGAGTGTCTGTTTAGTGAATTGTTTGTGTTCCTGCTTCATCACATCTAAAAGATTTTTATAGAAGACTGTTGACTCATTTTGCAAAAAATTCCAAAAAGAGAAAATATCTTTTAATCAGTCAGATTGCATACATATTACATAAACATCAGTCAGAGCACATACACTTAAATGTATTTTATATTTTAATTTACTTAAGGTATTTCACACAACAATTGTCACAATTATATTGAATTATATTTAAAATAGAAATGTAGTTAAATCATTTGCTACATGACACATTTCTGTTGATATTAGTGTAGCATTATTGAAACCATATTAGGGAGCCATTTTTAGTTCCCAGCATTCTTTGTAAATGCTAGTGGTGTGTGTATATATATGTATGCATTTAGAATCCTAACACGTGCTGTTGTTTGCTTCAAGTAATTAACTTGCAGTAGTTAACAGTAGTTAGCTGCAATAAATTAATTTACATTGCTTCTGATAGTTCACATAAAAATAAAGACTGTGTCATCATTTCCTCGCCTCCATACTACCAAACGACTTTGGTTGCTATGTGTCCGCAAATTATATTTTGAGAGCATTGTCAAAGGAACATCAATCTTAGTTTATTCCTAACACAAAGCAGTTTAGATTTTAGAAATATTACCCACAAGTAATAAGGACTATTTTCATGATACTTTTCTGTCTTTATTGCATAGAAAATCTGCCGAAAGACATCCTACTGTTTTGTGATTCACGAAAGAACAATACATAATATTTGTGTTGAACGACAAGGTGAGTAAAATAAAGACAGAACATCAACTTTTATATGAACTTACTCTTTTTACCTAAGACATTTATTAGTGTTTAATAGTGTTTTAGAGAGCTCTCATTTCAATGTAGGATATATGTATACTGTATATATATATATAATATAATATATATATATATATACAGTGGTTACGGAAAGTATTCAGACCCCCTTAAATTTTTCACGCTTTGTTATATTGCAGCAATTTGCTAAAATCATTTGAGTAATTTTTTTTCCTCATTAATGTACACACAGCACCCCAATATTGACAGAAAAAACACAGAATTGTTGACATTTTGCAGATTTATTAAAAAAGAAAAACTGAAATATCACATGGGCCTAAGTATTCAGACCCTTTGCTCAGTAGTTAGTAGAAGCACCCTTTTGATCTAATACAGACATGAGTCTTTTGGGAAAGATGCAACAAGTTTTCACACCTGGATTTGGGGATCCTCTGCCATTCCTCCTTGCCGATCCTCTCCAGTTCTGTCAGGTTAGATAGTAAACGTTGGTGGACAGCCATTTAGGTCTCTCCAGAGATGCTCAATTGGGTTTAATTCAGGGCTCTGGCTGGGCCATTCAAGAACAGTCACAGAGTTGTTGTGAAGCCACTCCTTCGTTATTTTAGCTGTGTGCTTAGGGTCATTGTCTTGTGGAAGGTAAACCTTCGGCCCAGTCTAAGGTCCTGATCACTCTGGAGAAGGTTTCCGTCCAGGATATCCCTGTACTTGACCGCATTCATCTTTCCCTCGATTGCAAACAGTCGTCCTGTCCCTGCAGCTGAAAAACACCCCCACAGCATTGTAGCGGCCACCACCAGGCGTAACGGTGGGACTTGTATTGGACAGGTGATGAGCAGTGCCTGGTTTTTCCACACATACCGCTTAGAATTAAGGCCAAGAAGTTCTATCTTGGTCTCATCAGACCAGAGAATCTTGGAGTCCTTCAGGTGTTTTTTTAGCAAACTCCATGCGGGCTTTCATGTGTCTTGCACTGAGGAGAGGCTTCCGTCGGGCCACTCGGCCATAAGGCCCCGACTGGTGGAGGGCTGCAGTGATGGTTGACTTTCTAAAACTTTCTCCCATCTCCCGACTGCATATCTGGAGCTCAGCCACAGTGATCTTTGGTTCTTCTTTACCTCTCTCACCAAGGCCTTTCTCCCCCGATAGCTCAGTTTGGCCGGACGCCCAGCTCTAGGAAGGGTTCTGGGCGTCCCAAACATCTTCCATTTAAGGAATATGGAGGCCACTGTGCTCTTAGGAAACCTTAAGTGCAGCAGAAGTTTTTTGTAACCTTGGCCAGATCTGTGCCTTGCCAAAATTCTGTCTCTGAGCTCTTCAGGCAGTTCCTTTAACCTCACGATTCTCATTTGCTCTGACATGCACCGTGAGCTGTAAGGTCTTATATAGACAAGTGTGTGGCTTTCCTAATCAAAAATCAGTATAATCAAACACAGCTGGACTTAAATGAAGGTGTAGAACCATCTCAAGTATTATCAGAAGAAATGGACAGCACCTGAGGTAAATATATGAGTGTCACAGCAAAGGGTCTGAATACTTAGGACCATGTGATATTTCAGTTTTTCGTTTTTAATAAATCTGCAAAAAAATGTCAACAATTCTGTGTTTTTCTGTTCAATATGGGGTGCTGTGTGTACATTAATGAGGAAAAAAATAACTTAAACGATTTTAGCAAATGGCTTCAATATAACAAAGAGTGAAAAATTTAAGGGGGCCTGAATACTTCCGACCCACTAGTTACAGTGGGGGAAAAAAGTATTTAGTCAGCCTCCAATTGTACAAGTTCTCCCACTTAAAAAGATGAGAGAGGCCTGTATTTTCATCATAGGTATACCTCAACTATGGGAGACAAAATGAGAAAAAAAAAATACAGAAAATCACATTGTCGGATTTTTAAAGAATTTATTGCAAATTATGGTGGAAAATAAGTAATTTGGTCAATAACAAAATTTCATCTCAATACTTTGATATATACCCTTTGTTGGCAATGACAGAGGTAAAACGTTTTCTGTAAGTCTTCACAAGTTTTCACACACTGTTGCTGGTATTTGGCCCATTCCTCCATGCAGATCTACTCTAGAGCAGCAATGTTTTGGGGCTGTCGCTGGGCAACACGATTTTCAACTCCTCCAAAGATTTCTATGGGGTTGAGATCTGGAGACATGCTAGGCCACTCCAGGACCTTGAAATACTTCTTAAGAAGCCACTCCTTCGTTGCCCGGGCGGTGTGTTTGGGATCATTGTCATGCTAAAAGACCCAGCCACGTTTCATCTTCAATGACCTTGTGATGGAAGGAGGTTTTCACTCAAAATCTCACGTTACATGGCCCCATTCATTCTTTCGTTTACACGGATCAGTAGTCCTGGTCCCTTTGCAGAAAAACAGCCCCAAAGCATGATGTTTACACCCCCATGCTTCACAGTAGGTATGATGTACTTTGGATGCAACTCAGCATTCTTTCACCTCCAAACACGACAAGTTGAGTTTTAACCAAAAAGTTCTATTTTGGTTTCATCTGACCATATGACATTCTCCCAATCATCTTCTGGATCATCCAAATGCTCTCTAGCAAATTTCAGACGGGTCTGGACATGTTCTGGCTTAAGCAGGGGGACACGTCTGTCACTGCAGGATTTGAGTCCCTGGAGGCGCAGTGTGTTACTGATGGTAGCCTTTATTACTTTGGTCCCAGCTCTCTGCAAGTCATTCACTAGGTCCCCCCGTGTGGTTCTGGATTTTTGCTCACAGTTCTTGTGATCATTTGACCCCACGGGGTGAGATCTTGCATGGAGCCCCAGATCGAGGGAGATTATCAGTGGTCTTGGATGTCTTCCATTTTCTAATAATTGCTAAAATCTAATAGTTGATTTCTTCACACCAAGCTGCTAAACTATTGCAGATTCAGTCTTCCCAGCCAGGTGCAGGTCTACAATTTTGTTTCTGATGTCCTTTGACATCTCTTTGGTCTTGGCCATAGTGGAGTTTGAAGTGTGACTGTTTGAGGTTGTGGACAAATGTCTTTTATACTGATAACAAGTTCAAAAAGATGCCATTAATACAGGTAACCAGTAGAGGACAGAGGAGCCTCTTAAAGAAGAAATTACAGGTCTGTGAGAGCCAGAAATCATGCTTGTTTGTAGGTGACCAAATACTATTTTACCGAGGAATTTACCAATTAATTCTTTAAAAATCCTACAATGTGATTTTCTGGATTTTCTTTTCTCATTTTGTCTATCATAGTTGAGGTATAACTATGATGAAAATTAAAGGCCTCTCTCATCTTTTTAAGTGGGAGACTTGCACAATTGGTGGCTGACTAAATAATTTTTGCCCCACTGTATATGTGTATATACACTTCCGTTAATGGGGCCAGTAACAAATATGGAAACAAAAAGAAACAAATATTTTATTAACGGTTATTTTAAATTGTAATAATATAATGTATTTTTGATCAGATAAATGCAGCGTTGGTAAACATAAGAGACTTTAAAAACTATTAAAATAATCTTACCAACCACAAATGTATATTTTAAATGCATATTTTTCACGTAAAAATAAAAAAAGACAGACACTCACAAAATCAGAGTTTAAACATTTATTTGTATAATAGTTGGTAATTAGAGTCACTTGTAATGATTACCAAAGTAGAAAAAATTGAGTTTTTTGACGTATGGGATGTTTGGTCAGGTGCCGAGGCTGATGTGTAAATGTGTCAGGATGGGTGTAAACTATGTGCACTTAGCTCTGTCATTATGTAAGTCAACATTTCAGCACTATCAGTGCACTCATCGGAAAGGAATGTGGCACGTTTCAAGCCCATTTCAATGATGCACTCAAAGTCTTCATGATCAGAGGCATCTCGAACTGACAGAAATGGCAAGATTGTGCCTTCGCGATTTTATAAAATACACATAAGAGCAAAACCAATCGAAAATTGTAATATAATAATTGACATCTTTCCAGTAATAAGAGAACCAGTGTGAAAAAAAAAACCTCCTCAAATAGCAAAACTATGCAATAGTTCTGACGGCTGGGATCCAAGTTTCTCATTAGGCATATAGCATCACGGTGCTTGAGTGGAGCTGTGTTAAAACAGCCCATATTGCTCTAAAAGGCCTCTTTTTTTCCCCAGTCACTCTCCGAGTCGGAGCTCTTTGCGAATCGTACATGCATTTACCATTATACCCATCCTCACACAACTGAGCTCTCTCAGTCATTAATACAGCTCCAGCCAGCTGGCAATACTCCGGTATGTCTCTTTAAAAGACATTCTCTGGAAAATATTATCTCTCCCACTCCAGCCACATATTCACATTATGGACATGAATAATTAACCCATAGGTTCAATAATTAAACACGCGTGAACATTGTCTTCTCTTTCAACCATGTTTAAACACGTAACCCTCCACAAGGTATCGATGTCTGGTCTGTCAAAAGGTCAACACTAATCAAGGATGCCACCTTGTGAAATATTGTATCAGGTAGATGCACGGGCCAATGAAAGGACCCACGGGTGAAACCGAGACGTGTGAAATCTGGTTAGTAATTGTACTGTTTCAACTGCCTTTCTGTGGCATCTGCAAACAACTTAAAATAGAGCTGGGGTGGAGGTGCTCAGTTACTTAGCGGGGTGTTCGATAACACGAAGAGGGACATGCAAATATTGGTAAGGCAATTAAGGCTAGTCTTGTTTGCCCTAAAGTAAAGGGGTAACCCAATCCCGGCCATTATGGGTGTGCTGCTAACGCACTTGTGAACGGCTCCAGAGGGGCATGGTTTCTCTCAGCTAAAAGGGTTAGCTCCTCACGACGAGAGGTCTCACTTTTCGTAAACGGCCTTTCTGTCCATCATGTAAATGTTCGTGTAATGCGATGAGATTGAAAGCACCACCCTTTCTGTCCTCCTATCCCCCAGGGGTGGACAATGGACTTTCGGAAAAGCACATTTAAAGGATACTTCATTTTTCCGCTACACAAAAAGAAGAGACTCACCTCCATTAGTAACTCTGCTCCCTTTTACTCTCAGAAAGTCTCGACTCACCTTGACGAGAGCTGCCCTAAACACGCAGAGCTCCGCACAAACAAGCACACACATACACACTGTTAGGTTTTATCTTCCAAAGTGCAAAAGCATTTAACCAAAAGGTTAATGGAGTCATTTGAAAATGATTCAATCAAATATTTTTGGATTGAATTTCACAGTTGCTGCAGCGTTATGCGGTTTCTCGTTCTAAAATAGTTCATTCTAAAATTATAATTTAAATAAAGTTATAATTTATTTGAAAGAGAAACTTGAATAATGACTATGCTTATTTACAGTACATGCAAATACAAATGAATGTGGATTGATGCTTACTTAAGAATTTAAGAAAGGAATTAAGCAATTATGAGAAATTTTGACATTATTCATAAAAAAAAAAATTGCCTGAGTTTTAGGTATCCAATTATGGATACTGAATCATTCTTTTAAGTTCAACTCACTGATTCATGATCTTGTCACAGCGGTTAATAGTTCACTGGGGGATAAGATTATTATTTATTTTGCCTGAAGTTTTGAGCTGTTCCCTGCAACAGTATTCATAAGGCTTATAATTATAGAAAAATATAGCATATGAACCACATTTATGATACTTCTTATGGCACTTTGCACCCTTTTTGAAGCTTAAAAGCCAACATTTATAATAATAAGAAATGTTTCTTGAGCATCAAGTCATTATCTGGTGACACTAAAGACTAGAGTAATGGCGGCTAAAAATTCAGGTTTGCCATTACAAATTACATGTTAAAATAATATTAATATTCATAATTTAATAATATTTCACAATATTACTGTTGTAATTGTACTTTTGATAAAATAAATGCACTCTTGGTGAGCATTATTTTGAAGAAAAAAAATAGATAATATTCATATATAAAAAACATTTCACCATCTCAGAAGGCTGAAAGTCTTTCAGCTGCTCTGCCCAGCTTCAGTGTCCTGATAGACCTCCGCCTCTTTCCCACTTCAGGGGGGAATGAGCAAAAAAAACAAAAAAACAAAATCATGACCAATCCATACCCAGGCCCAATTCAGCTATTTATGGCAGTGTGTTTTCTCAGGCTAGGCTTCTGAAAAGCCTTTCTGAGCCTTCACTCCCTTTGGAGCATTCAGTGAGGGAATGTGGTAACAATAATAATGCATTAAGCCAGTCATGGCTCGCGACAACACTCAGTGCGCCATCTCTTAAGTGCTGGGCTGGTCAGTCAGCCCCTGAAAGCATGGCCGACTGCAGACAGACTCCTACAGCGAGACCAAAGACACACTCACAATATGTTCACAATGAAAAGGTTTCATAACCGCCATCGCTATGCAGGGACTAAACCGAAAATGCCAGTGTAAAGTGGGATCATTTGAAGTTTAAACTTCCTCTGTTTTTTTTTTCTGTGTGTGTGTGTGTGTGTGTGTGGGTGTGTTCATCAATCAGATCCCGACTGAGGGAAATAAATGCTCTGGTGTTTCTGATAGATTTTCCACTGTGCTTCGGTGGGTAACTGCATGTGTACGTCTCCTTGATGAAGTGCATGAAAGGCCCAGGCTGAGAAGCCCAGTCTGAAAACCTCAGCGGCAGGGCTGACATACAACACATTTACACAGGATCTTTTCATCTGCTGCTACCCACTAATTTCACCAATTAGCAAACACCACCAAGAAAATTAAAATATCAAGCAGCTGCAGGATCCCATAGCAGTTTTATTAGTAGAGGGAAGTAACCAAGTTGTTAAACAAATGTTTATTGTTTTTAAATAGCTTGACTCGTTATGAAACAGTGGACAAATATTGCGAAGAACATTTAATTAATAATTCGCAAGAAAAAAATAATACAAAATAAAGAATGTTTAGAGGAAAGAAAGTGAAAATAAAATGACACTGAGTCTCAGTGTGGATGACAAGGATGGAGGTCTCTCTTCTGAACTAAGAGAGGAGGGATGGGGCCAGAACCCCAGAACAGAGGACTGAACAGCAAAAGGTCACCAAATGCTTTCATTAATCAGCCAGACTCAGCCTAGATGTCGAAAAGACCCCTCGTTAACAATTCTGCAAGTCTTCTTGTCTCTCCGAGGGCACTAGAGGATTTTGTAACTCCAAGTTCAGGTCTAATGCCACAGGCTCCACATTAAGAGTAAAGGCCCTATAAATTTACGGTCCTTTTTTTTTTCTCTTGCAAATGTTTTATATGTTATATAAAATCTGAATCTAGGAGTACAAACTAAACTGGTAAGAAAAATATATGTGGCTTAATCCTTTTTATATACAGCCTTTAAAAAAAAGGTTCCAAAAGCATTTTTTTTTGCAGTGATACCAAAGAAGAACCAGTTTTGGTTCCCCAAAAAACCTTTTAGTGAACAGTTCTTAAAAGGATCTTAGAAGATTTTTTTTTTAGTGTGAAGAACATTTTTAAAGAACCTTGAAATAGGTTAGAAAGGTGCCATGGATGTTAAAGGGGTCATCAATTCCATCAATTCCCTTGATCTTTTGACAGATAAGAGGTCATTGTACTATGAAAACATCCTTTAAGTTTCAGAACTTTCTCGTTAGTCTAAAAACAGCACATATTAAAGCCAATCTGACAAAACGACAATATGGAATGTGCCACATAATGACGTAATAGTGTGTCTAAACACTGCCTCCCCTACTAGTAAAGAGTAAGGTGTATCCCCGGTGCATGTCCTGGCCAAATTCCCTCCACTGGCCCTTGTCAATCATGGCCTCCTAATAATCCCCATCCACTGAATTGGCTCTGTCTCTCTCTCCTCTCCACCTATAGCTGTGAAAATAGCTACAACTCAACCACGTGTACAGCAGCACCTAAGCGTCACTGTATGAATTTGGCAGTATCAGAGTGAAGTACAGGGTACTCCGGGAAGCATTGATGAAGACACAGAGATACATGCAAGTTCACACAATGCCCAATGCTCAGTTTATTGTACGTGACAACAGCTCGCTGTAAGCTTCACACATTATGGTTAACAGGGATACATATTGACGTCAATGCACTTGATAAAATAAGAAACATATAGTTCAGACTGGATATAACTAGTTGAAGAGTTCAGATGCAAAAGCCTCTAAGTGCCGTCTGAAATTTTCATCTAAAATTTTTTATCAGGCTCCTATATTTATGTTCAGTTATTTGACTTTAATGGCATAGAAAATGACCTATACATTGCCATTAAATTAAAATGACTGAACCTAAACATAGGAGACTGATAAAAATGCAAATTTCAGAAGAAAATTTCAAACGGCACTTAGAGGCTTTTGCATCTGGACCTCTGAAAAGCTATGCAATTACAAGAGGTTATAGAAGGTCGTAAGAAAGGGCAGTGCAGATTTATTTTCTCCTAACAGTTGGACTGTAAACAGTGGGAGATCTTGGCAGGTGTGACGCTTAGGTGCCACGGAATGCGTGCTCCATTATGGATTAAAAGAAGGGATTAAAATATGAGGTACGGTGGCAAATAGGTAAATGTAGCATTGATCTGTTTGTTTGTTCACGTGCATGGTGAATATTGACCAATTGTGTGTATCGTTATGGCCCTGTTGTAGAAGGACTCGCTGCATTTGGGGTAAAAATGAACCATAAGCAGCTCTTACAAAAAATATAAAAATGAGATTAAATAAAAATTAGCCATTAATTCACCATTGCGTAAAATAGTAACAAATTGCTATGAGAGTGTGGGAACAGGCCATTACTGGTGAGTAAGAGAGGGGAAATGGGCTCAGGAGATGTTGCAGGCCACTCTAATATACATTACCCTTATGAGCACCACAACTCAACATGTTAGGTGCATAGACACTAGCCGCTACACCACAGCTTCAGGATGGGCTGGCGTCAAGTGAGGCAGAAAGTGTAAGAAGGACCTAAAGTGGGTGAAAACATTTGGGAGAGAGAATGGAAGATCATATAGCAAATTAATTCTCCGCTTCAACAAGCAAATTAATGCTGTGCCTTAACAAGGCATTATTTTAGGCAGCTTTTTCAAGCTTACATAACAAAGAAGAGTGGAGGAAATGAGAGATAAAAGGAGATAGAGTGAAAAAAAAGAATAATTATCTCTTTACCTATTAATAAAGCATTTGAAATCAGTTCTTTGGGTTTCTTTCTAAAACACTGCAGCTAAGAGAATGTGTTAGCAATGACTAATGTTTTTCACATTGTTAAATATATCTATTAATGATTTTTTTTCAAGGAGGCTTTGAAGTTAAGACCATTAAAGAGTTGTAAATCACCAAAATGTCTGCCCAAGAGGCTGCATGAGTTTCCTTATCTCTGCAATTACATAAAGGGGAGTGGGATCTGCTTAGGATCTATCTGTCCATTCCCATCTCATCCCACACACACCTCTTAGTCTCTGACCTATATAACTTATATTCATTTCTCTTTGGATGCCAGAACTTGACCCTTGCCTGGATTCTTAACCCATAATGGTTTTTCCCAGCGATAAGTGATAACATAGTGGAGCATATAATAGTAGGCCAATACCTGGAAATCAGTTATCATTTTAGCATTTCTAGCTTCATCGTTCATAAGTCAATAGGGTTTTTGAACACGTTTTTGATGAAATGCCCAAAATAAAGTCTTGTGAGTGAGTTTTTACTTGTTGGGGGGGAAAAAAAGCTAAATGGGACTTAAGGTAAACTCATCTATTCACTAGTCCAAATGTATAGCCCTTTGTGTTTCTAATCACACTATTGAAAACTATTCCCTTAACTCAAACGTTTAAAGAAAATATTTTTTAAAGAAAGACTGAGTTGTTGAAAGCTTAATGATGGTGACGATTAAGTCATCTGACCGTGGTGTAATAGCCTACGTGGTGTATAGCTTATGTTAAGCCTATGTGTGTCTTTTTACTTCTGTGTTTTTGTCGAGGGAACCAGGGTCATGCTAACTTCCATTTGCCTACAAAAATACATCATCACTGCATTGCTCTGGGACACAGAGTCACATTGTTTACAATTCTCAGGGGAAAATAGCTTATCTCTGCATATTAAAGATGGATAAGAAAAAGTATTTTAAAATGAAAAAAAATAATCACACATTAAGATTAAGGACTTCCTTAAATGCACTAGCATAGTCTCAAGGAGCTATCTCAGGCTGATTGTCTGTCTGAGTTACCAAGTGCTTTTAATTCTGTGGGATGCAGCTGTGGGTGATGGATGTTAGCTGAGTGTGCACTAAAAGAAGAGACCATCATTAGGCCGAAAACAGAGCCTTAACCACAGCCCCTCTTTCTGGCATTTCTTCCCTTTCACTCCTCCTGACCTTTACATATAATTAAACATGTAGTTCAAGCAGCCTCAAATGGACCCCAAAGAGGCTTCTCTTTTGCCTGTGGCTTATCCCCTTAGAGCTCACACTTATATATTTATTTTCTTCTGTGAGAGTTTGCAAGCTGGCTCCCTGATTAACTGCTGTAACTGTTTCACAGAGGAGTCAGAATGGCGGAGCGTGAGCTGGAAGCAGGTTTGTTTAGGTGCACAAAGGCAGACTGCAGCCTCTCTCTTGTAATGAACGCAGTCATAAATATATGCATGCCTCTAATTAGCCACTATGTCATAGAGGGGCTGGCAATGCCGTCGGTGGTGGGAGGAGAGGAAAGGGAGACAGAATTAGCAAGAGGCCCAGGATGGAGCTTCCATGCCGGGGTTTTTGAGGCGGCGCTGGCCCTGGGTGGAGGGAGATGGCCTTTGAGCAGATGCTACTCCTGGTGTCAACTGGCTGGGCCCTGATCGGCAACCTTCTGTTAGTTAATCTATTAAGCCCTGTCTCACTGGGGCCTGCTGGGCATGGGATCGACAGGGTTGACCTAAAAAATAATAATTAGCAAACTTCAGACATTATATTATTATCTGTCTGTTTTATAACTGTATTTGACAAGAACATTCATGCATTTATTTATCACTTATAAAACGTATTTTGAGCTCTGGTAAGTCTTTGGGGTCAGAAAGTCTTTGTTTTGCAGTTAAGGCAAAGTATAATGGATCATGTGGGTGTTATTTATGATTTTAGCCCTGTAGACTTTAGAAATTAAACTTTCTAAAAACACTTTTCACATTCTGATTTATTTATTCATTTATATTAATTAATTTGTCCACTAACATATGACAATCATTTCTACCACAGTGTCATTTCTGTCACGTTTATGTATTGTGTTTGATAACATTCTGCGGTAGAATTAACATCTTTGATGACATCTTTGGAATAAAATCACATTTATTGTTGTTCTGGTCAATAGATTTACCCACGCTGATTTTTTACCAACAGAAAGCTGCTTGGTTTGAAATTGACATTTGAAAACTGTGCTTCAGACATCACTGCACACTTGACAATAAACAATGGACAGTTTTTGCTGAATTTTGATAAAATTTTGTTAATGTGAAAGCACCTTAAGGCTAAGGCTAAATGAAGGCTAATTAAAAATCTAACATTTCGTGTATCCTATAAATGCACACACTTAACATATTCAGAATTGTGCATTATTTCACAAATTACAGCTTTGAAAAAAAATAAAAAAATCTGTTCACAGGTGATATTTACCTTGATTTTTCATCACCTGTGTTTTGCATCTCAAGCACTCATGAAATTATTGGTCATGGTGGAAATGATGCAGAGGAACGGCATTTAAGTCATTTGTGTACATTCACAATAAATGGAGAACAATTATTTTACTCTTAATAGCTTTTAAAATGTTTTTTTAAATCACTTAATAGCTTTTAAAATGTAATATTATGAATTTACTGGTTTGATGTTGAACATCTGGCTGCAAAAATGGTAAACTAATAAAATCCATACACAAAAGGAATTTGGAAAATATGTAGAAATAAAAAGTTTCCAACACAGTGTTAATGTTAATGACCTTCATTTAACCAAAAAAAAAAAAATCAACCCCAGAGACAAAGTGCCTGGAGATGAAGAAACACCTATATACAGAAACATCCTATATATATACTTATATGCAAAATACTACTATTTAATTAATGCAGTGTTCAGTTGCACCTTGATTGTGTAACAGCTAAAATGTGACTTTGATAAAACCCAGGATAAGCATTCAAGCATACCATCAAGCATACCATGGTGTGCACACATACATAGTCCCCCAGGTGTTAATTCAGCATAAATTGCCTAATACTTCCATCACAAAGAGTTCTGAGAGAGAGAGTGAGAGAGAGAGAGAGGGAGAGTGAGGGAGGAAGGAGAGTCGATGAGGGAGAGAGACGGGAGAGAGAGAGAGAGGGGGGCAGCAGTGCTGCTGGGCCTTCTTCTTCCATCTGGCTTCATGCCAGAACACAACTCAATCTCATCCAGCCCAACTCACACCAAACTACACAGCCAACACTTATATAGATGAGGGGCAATTTCAATGATTACCAAACATCTCATGTAGGAATAATAATCCTAAACTTGTGATTAAATTTGAAAATGTGCCTGATTATGATTTAGATTTTCTAGTATTAAAGAGAGAGAAAAAAATCACTGGTTATGGATATGAGTGAGACTGTGACTACATTAGTGACAGTAATGAACTACTTTAGCCATTATTTGGGATCATCTGATGGTGGCCGACCCAGCGAGGTCACAATTTTTGAGATGAAATTATAAAGTGCATCCCCTTTATCAAATGAGACACAACACATACTGCCCGTGCCTGGTGGCAACAGGATTTATTTATAGTCCCCCAAACCCAAATGACCAGTTAGTTTAATTTAATAGCAGCCAACAGGATTATACACAGAAACAAATTACCTAAGTGGTGCTATTGGGCAAACAGAATCTTTAACAATAATGGAAACCATGGACATGATGTCTGGCTGTATTATTTCATTACCGCACTTAGCCTCTGCATCTGTTGGGCGGTTACCAAGCAGACATGATGTGTAGCTCAACATGCAGTTGTTGGCCCAGAGAGACAGATGACTCTTCCCAGAAGTAAACAGGCCCACTACCCTCTGCTTTCGCACGAGATCCTCAATTAGCCAGTCAGATTCAGGTCCTGATGGGGGGTGAGGTTGGGAGTGAGGGTGGACATTTGGACCCCCCTGAGGGACTCCAGACGTCTGTTTGTTTGTAGCTTCTGTTGAGGAATTTGCTGGCTCTTGGTTCTCCAACACCAAAAGTGCCAAAATATTCAAAACCACACAAGGCGATCAAGTCTTGAACTTTTCTTCTGTTAATATATTACATGAATTAATGAAAAATGCCAGTCTACTGCATTAGTCCATGAGATCGGAGCAGTTTCTTTTGCTAAGAACACCTGTTATACTGTATGACCAAGAGAGAAAGCATAGAGGAGCGTAAACATACCTTTTCGAGAACGTCGGTCAGACATACATGACTGAATTTAATAACATTTAATCTCAAAACTGCATGTGCGTCATTACCTGAGCAACCGATCGCAGGTTTGGGAGAGTGGTCAGTGGGTTGGGGGGAGAGAAAGGGGCTTCTCTCACTTGAGCGATTCTGCAGCATTTAATCAGATATCGGGGAGAGGGCCTTCAACCGACACGGAATGCTAATAGACGTGGCTCTAAATTAGTTTCCTCTTTAAAAGAGTTGTGCTTGTGACATGTTGTTTTTATCAAGGAATGCAATTATGCTTCAGCCTTAATATCTCAGCGCTTGTCACAGCCCGGCAATGCTTGCCAGCAGCAATCAGAAATAACTCTGTCCCTTCAACTTAATGAATAACAAGTACTAGGCCATAAACTTGGTCATCCTCTATCCAATCACATTGTCTTGAGTAATTAAAATGATTAGCTTAATTAGCTTAATTAACTAAATTTGACTACAGGACATGGCCATATGTTGGAGCAAAACAAAGATGGGAGCTAATTAAAGTTAAAATAATGCAGGTTTTAATTAACTCAACCCTTAGGCATCAACATTTTCAAATTTATCCAAGCTGATAATTAAAAAGTCCTCTTGCCCAAGCAACATTTCTTCTCTGAGCTAATTAAATCTGGAAATGAATTAGTAACATGACGCTCCAAATATTAATTCCTGCTAGAAGATGACTTCACTTTCTAATGAAATTAATTAGGTGCACTGGACTTTCATTCTGACTCAGGCTGTGTCCATGAGCACAGACCCCATGTAATCAAGTACTGGGCTACGGGCCCCAGGGCGGAAATTTACAATTGTAATGAACACTCTTTAACTGTGTGCCTCTCTTAATATACCAAATGAACATGTAGATCTATTTATGCCAAGGGCATCCTTGTGTTGTGCCATTGAAGTGGTAGCAGTTAGTTAAAATAGCTTTTTTTTTAAAGCTTTTCCTTTTCCTCTTGCGCTGTGAATGTGCATGTGCTGTCACGGTACCAGCGAGTTTGGTACTGTGTCACGTCTGTGTATACAAGAGGCCCATCGGAATGTTAAAACACACGACAAGGCAATACAAAGGTGTTTTATAAAATCTCCTTTATCTGCTTGTCGTTTCCGTGCGCTCAATTTATATACTCTGGCATATCTGTAAAACAAACTTCATTAGCTCACCAATAAAGGAGCTAATTAAACACAATGCATTGTTCTCTAGGCCCTTCCTATCTTTAAAAAAAAAAAAAGCAGCATGGGAAAAAGCCATCAAGCTCGAGACGTCTCCTTTGGAAGGGCATCATCAAATGCAAATGCTCCTGTTTGCGAAGGGGTGACTTTTACAAGCGCGGGCATGAATAAAGTATTTGATGGCGCCATATTCCATAGACATCGGCTGCTCTCTTTCTTGCTTCTTTCACAGCTTTAGACCACAGATTTGCATAGATACAATCTCCAGATTCAAATTACAATTTAGACTCATTCCGGAAAGCCGTCACTGTATCTGGCATTGCTTATCTCTGCGCCGAGGCTCCGAGAGGACAAAGTGGATGTCTCTCAAGGATTCCTTTGAATTTATCACCCTTTTTTGAGTGTTGTTTTATTACATTTGCCATCAGTTGAACCATGAATCAATTTAGCGACACAATGCACACACCTAGCTGCTAAGCAAATAGTTAGATGACAAGACAATATTTACTCGAGATTGTGCATGATTTATGGAAGGCCTTTGTGTTTTTCACCTAAGCTTATGTCTAATAATTGTCTGCATTCTTAGCCAATTGTGAGCCAGCTCATCTAGGTGTTATCCATCACTGTGGCAGACAAACAATTGCAGTGCCCAACACAAAGAGTGTGACCCCCTTAATGTGCTTTGTCAAAGCAATCAGCCTCGAAATAATGGAGACCTGCTTATCCATCCTTTGAAATGTTATCTAGGGACAAGCTACTGGGAGACCTTATTTTGTAGTCCTACTGACCACAGGAACTGTATGACTTGGGAATATGGTTTGGTGTTTGTGTTCAAAATAAAAGACGACATGTCTCACAAAAGGTATGTGTGATGCAAGCAACAAAGGATTTAAAAATATGAACATTAATTAAACTGTAAACGGTTTCATGGTTTATTAATATTTGAAAATATCTTGTCTGCAAACTCACATGGTGCAACCAACATTAACCTGCAGATCCTCATGACTTGTGTCAATGTCAATAAGTATCTTAAAATATCAAATAATTTGACCTTTATATGTGGTGTTGCTCCTAAAAACTTTGATATTTATGAATTATTAAACTGTAAAAAGATTAAAAAAAACATATATTTAAAACCCTTTTTTAAACAATAATTAAGACGTGTACACACATGTATATTCCAGGTTTGGGGAAATAAATACTTTTGTCTTGAAAGCTGCACCGCATCAAATTTTTATAAATAAAATAGAGTAAAGGTTTTTCAGAACTGTATGAAACCAACATGATTATGAGGAGTACATGGCACATGTGTTTTAAACTAGATAAAGAGATAAATAAACTAAATAAAAGATTTTTCCTTTTCTTTATCGTGAACACTCTTGAGTGTCATTGACCCTAAGACATTTACTAAATTAAAATAATGGTGTTTACAGGATCTTCCACCACTGCTCAGTCAATGCAAACATCAAACATTTTTGAAGAGCGACTGCTGTTTGATTTTGTGATTTTTAATTTTTAATGCATTCTGGTGACAAATTTGATCCACTATGCAAATAATTTCAAATCCCATTATGCTGCGTGTTGACAAGCATAGCGACAATCCAAGAACTTGTGTTCACGCTGAGCACTGTGAAGCCAAGAACATGCAAGAGCAAAAAATCGGATGAGACTAACAACACGCTAATATCACCCTTAATGTTATCTAGTTCGAGACATTAGTGGATTTAAAATTAAAGGTAGAGCTGGCGCAACTTGCTATGTGCCCCACACAAATAGAATACTTACATCAATCAGGCTGCATGTGAAGTGCCATTGGAAGCGAGTTTGATGCTTGTTAGGCCCCACATCAAAGACATATCGCATGCCCAAAAGCCATTTAGGTCCCAGGGAGCCAGTCCCTCTCACATCTCCTCTGCTCACTCTCATGTAGTTTCCCCTGCTTAAAAACCATTAAAATGGAAAATATTATCTAGATGCCCTCTCTGTTCAGTTTTCATTATTTAAGAGACTCGCACACTAAAACCAGAGGGGGATGGTTTGCTGGTCTCAGAACTCAGTAAACAAGAGCTTCACTTTACTTGAGAAAACAAGAGTATCCACCATAATTATTGGGGCCAAATGGGGTCTGAATGTCAACAAGGTGTTTTCAGACTTCCAGACAAAAGCCTTGAAAAAGCAAAAGGGCTTTTGATTATGTTTCTGTTTACAGTGTGACATTTCCAGTGATCTTTGGTCATCACTCAGGGTATGTTTAGTCCGCTGCAGATCTGCGTCAACTCCACAAAGGCACAAAGGATTAATCAGAACGAATGCGAGTGTACGCAGATTCCTGCTGGGAGTGAACGGAGGCTACTTTCACATTAATGCAATGTTAGAGAAAGAAAAATAGATTAGAGGCATCACAGTCCAGCTCGTTCAATCAAATATTTAGCTTGGCTCAAATTAAGGGGGAGGGGGAAGGGGGATTATGGAGTCCAAATTAAAAGCCTTATTCATACGCAATGTTTGTGTGGCTATCGGCAGTGTTGATGTTTAAATCTGAGGGCTGATCATGCCATTCCTTTGTGATGTTCTCTGCCCTAACACTTTTAAGTATGACTAAGATCAGGTGGAATGGATCACGACAGTGCATTTCTCCAGTGATTCCTTTTGTGCTTGTGTTGAACTTTAAAAGGGCATTAAAAATGTCTTGGGGCTCTCCTGTGGTGAAGCCTTGTTGAATATTTCTAAGTGTTGATTTTGGAAGTTGAATAGCTACATCAGCTCTCGCTGGCTAGTCCCGTGAATCCATCCTTGGCCTTAATAAGATTGAATAGCACAAAGTGCTCATTCTCCAGAACCATAATCGCAGATACCTGACGGGAGGGAGGTTCCTGATGCAGCTCTTCAGGCAGTAGGCTAAATTAATATTAACATAGTCTTTCGGTGAAACCGTCCCACCCTCAGGCAGCAAAGGTCAGTACATGACAGGGTTAAAAACCTTCTCTTCCTATTCCAATCATGCACCACTATAATTACTAAAGGAGTGACTGCACAAATGGAATGAGAATGTGGTGTGAGGAAATATACAGCATATAAAAAAGTCTTTCTCAAAGCAGAAGATAAGTTCTTATCTTAATCTACTGACTCCACTAGCTTAATTCGTCAGACTGGACTTGCTGAAGAGGAGAGAAAAAACAGGTTACTGGTTGCCAGTGTTAATAGGGACATCTTTTAAGTCTTGGAGATGGTTCACGAGGGTTATGGTTGGGAGGAGGCTGGGTAGGTTGGTCCTTAGAACGTTTGGCGACAATGCCAATGTGAGTTGCGTTCCTCGCAAGTGGTATTCCTGCTAAGAGTCACTAATTAGCGCCTTATCACCCGCCAAATAGCTGTGAGCCACAGACAGAACCGGCCAGTTAGAGTATTTATAGTGTTGGTCCTGTGACTGAACATTAAGAGTCTTCAGAAAGTGTTCAGCTTGTGCCATCTTTTGTTCATCTTTGTATCCATTGTGGTAGTTAATACCCCTGACAACTCTTAACCAAAGGAATATTCAAGATGCAATGCCTCAATCAAATGCATTAGTGAAATAATATTGATTATCACAAAAAAAAAAAGTATTTCAAATCGTTATCTTATTAAACAAATGAATAAACAAATACAATAATAGTGAGGCACTTACAATGAAGTTTAATAGGGCCACTTTTTGGAGGATTTAAATGTAGAAATGTGAAGCTTATATATTTTTTATATTCTTTTAAATCTTGTGTATTATTTGAGCTGTAAAATTGATTTGTCAGTTTTATAGTCATTGTAGAGTTTTAGCCATAAAGTTAAATTGTATAGAAATCTATACAGAAAAGGTTAGCTAGCATTTTCTTACATAAAAATCATGTTGACATTGTTTACATCTTGTGGCTATACACATTTGATACAGTGAGAATGTTTATAGATTGGCCACTTCCACAAGTCAAGTCAAGTCACCTTTATTTACATAGCGCTTTATACAACACTGATTGTGTCAAAGCAGCTTTACAGTGTCAAACAGGAAAATAGTTTGTCAATAATGCAAGAGGACAATAACAGAGTCATTTTTCCAGCTAAAGTCATTTGTGAGCAGAGTTGTATTATTTACTCCAGTGCCTCACTGTAGCTTAGACTTAGATTTTTTTAAGAAAAGGAGAGAAAAGTCCAAATCAATTTTTGTGGTAATCAGTATTATGCCACAAAGTCCTGTTGATTGAGCTTAACTTGAGATTTAACTTGGAATATTCCTTTAAAGAGAATGAGTGAATTTTTTTTAAAAAAGGTGCTGTTGCATTACTGCTACAGGCGAGACAATGAAGTGCTCTGATATTCAAATGTACAGAAAAAAAACATCTTCACAGGAAGACAGCATAATTAAAAGAAGATTTCGGTTAAGTACTCAACAAATTCAAGGATCTTATACTTCTCAGTCTCTAATGAGAATCGCTGTTTTAGGGAAGAGCAGATTTGCTTTGACCTCCCTCACCTCTCAGCATTTGCACTACACCAGAGCCAATTAAAATCACACCAAAGACACACTTTCTCATAGCACCTTCCCCCTTAGCAACAATTACTTCCTGAAAGTAAATAATACAACTCTGTTCACACCCCGAAGCATGGCCAAACAAATGTTCCTCTGTCTGTCCAACTATTTAGCTCATGGTAGGGTTGTTGTTTTTTTCTAAACGCGCTGACTAACTGAGCTTAAGATCTCGCATGCACAGTCTGTCTAATTTGCAGCACTATGAATTACATTGGTGACATAATGAGACCAGCTGTGCCTCTGTCAGTCCAGAACGTCCACAAGCACACAGTCCAAAGCCATGGCTGGACCAATACTGAAGAGATTAAATGAGAAAGAATTTAGAAAGAAGCAGGGAAATGTTCTGCTTCGGTTGACAAAAGAGGTGAAAAAAAAGTCAAATGTGTGAGGGCAAATCTCTTAAAATTAATTTGAAGCTCGCTGGATTGTGATTCCATTTTTTTAATTAACTTTAGAATTTTTTTAACTGCTTTGTTAATGCATTCCTAAAGGGATTGAGCTGCTAGCTATTTTTTCTCTTTTCTTTCTATTTTTGCAAGCAGTGAACAAAAGCTCTACACATCTCTCTTGACATTCACACAACTCTAAATTTGCCGGTGTCGGTGTGCAATCGTTCATGTCGGGTGAAATTTGTCTCGCTAGAACACCGTGTTACTTGGAGATGATTTCTGTGTTCGGGTGAGACAACTTGACAGAAAATCTTTGAGATTTCGGGAATAATAATGATGGAAGCAGAATTAAGTGAGGGTTGTTGGAGACTACATCCCAGCACTTTGAGATACTTTTAACATATAAATTGCTCTTCATCCATCCACCCGCTCTGTTAAATCAATCAAAGCCGCTTGCAAAATGACACTGAGTTTGTGAAGACATAAAAAAAGAGGGAAAAAAAAAAATCAAAGAAACCACATTTTTACAATCAACTCCACTTTTTAAAGGATTCATCCAGAAGGTGCAGCACCCTGCAGTGGTCATTGTTCACAAGTCATTGTTGTTTCAGAGGTGATATTATAGCAGTTGAGAAATATCGCCACTCAAAGTCAGCGTAAAAGCATTTTTCAGGGTTTAAGCCCATCATGTGTCTGTGTTAGTGACGATATAGGGGTAGAAGCCGTAGGACCAATAGGCTTATCCTCTTTCCCTCTAATGTGTTTTGAAAGGGCAGTTGAGCTCCATGCTGGAATGAGAGTGACATTTAGTTTCAGTCCCTCAGACACATGTTTTTTGTCAGATGGCCCACACAGCGAAGCTTCTGAAAAACTAGACCATGCTGCTAAAGGTACAAAAATCCAAATAAAATAGGCTGGATGCTTTTAAGGTGCTTCCAAAGCCAGCCCTCTGAATTTGTGATGCTACTAATATAAAATGATTACAATAAAGTATACATAAGACCACTGCAAACATGATGAGCTTGATGAGACATTAAAAAAGCAATAACTTAAACCTTTATATATAATATAATATATGTAATAAAATATTATTTTTAGGACACTTTCTTTCCACATATCCACACAATACATTGTACAAAAATATCCATCCCATAACCTAACCTAAGAAAAACATTCTGGGTTAGTTTTTTTTTTCTATTATGAAGACTGGCTGGTGTGCTTTCCATTCAGTGACAATGAATGAGACTGCACATGGGATTATGCAAACTCACTATAAAATTATAATAAAATATGTAAAAAAAATACTATATAGTAACTAATATAAAAAATATAATTCTGAAATCATATTAAAAATTATAGTTTAAAATACATGTCGTCTGAAGCCATATAATAGCTTTGTGCAAGGAATAGACCCAAATTTAATTTTCATATATTTCATATGTATCCGTGTGTGTGTGTGTACCTACTTAACCATAGCAAAACATCTCAGGTTACTTATGTAACCATGGTTCCCTGAGTAGGGAACGAAACACTGCGTCCTCTAGGGGTCGCTATGGGGAACGCCTCGTTGTGACCCGTGTCTGAAGCATACATTGAAAAAACACCAACTCGTTGGCCGGCGACAGTCATGACATCACTACCGGTGCAATTATAGCATAAATAGGCGCCGGGAGCACACATCATTCACTTCTTCGTCTGAAGCTTGCGTCCGCAGCATGGCAAGAAACCTAGAGGACGCAGTGTCTCGTTCCCTACTCATGGAACCACGGTTACATAAGTAACCTGAGACTTTCCCTTTCATGGGAACTTCGAACTGCGTCCTCTAGGGGTCGCTATGGGGAACATTATACCCACGCCACCATGCTGAGGGGAATGCAAGCCAGAACCATGGCGAGCACTAAGTAGCAACTCTACCATATTGCTATGGGAGTAGCCCCTGGGACGTTAGACGGCTGTCAAAGACGTTATTCCCTACGGCCAAAGGCCAAGGCTACATACCCCAAAAAACGTACCTGTTAGGGCCAGAACTCCTGGGCCCGGGGTAGAGCTCAAGGCTTGGAATCAGGAATAGATTCCTTTAAGGGAATACGACCAAGAGCCTAGAATCAAACTAGTCTTGGCCTGTCACACAGGGGCTACCGCAAGTTTCTCTTTGTATGTGCTGAAGGAACTGTCTCAACAGAACCTTAGTAGCAACACACCCAAAATGTTCAGTACGGTATCCAGAGGTTACATAGGAGGAGTGGTGCCCAAGGCGGAACCGTGGTTTTAAACCACTCAAAAAGAGCACAAAGTCTTGCGCGTAGCTCTTACCATAAAGGATTTTAGAAAAGTGGGCAAGCCATAACGTGCACACTTACCACTTATGTGGAATTTAGAAAGTGGGCAAAGCATAACGTGAACACCTACCACTTATGTGGATTTTAGAAAAGAGGGCAAAGCATAACGTGCACACACTTGAAAACTTTCTAGGGGTTATGTGGCACCTGAAAAGTCAAGTCAAGCCTGCTTTATTGTCAATTCTTCCACATGTACAGCACATACACACGGAGAATTGAAATTGTGTTACTCTCAGACACTTGGTGCATACAGATAACATAAATAAAGATAGGTACAGATTAAATACAAAATACAAAATAAAACTATACAAATATACAAATAAGGTAAATGTAAATATATATATATATATAAAGCACAGGCATATGGCAGATAGAGTGCAAACCAGTAAAGTAAACAACAGTGCAGATATAGTGACTGTAGTGCAAAAAAAATGATTTGTAGTGCAAAAGAGCTTATTCAGACTGATTAAGTGACAGTGTGTGTGTGTGTATTTGGGAGGGGGGAGTGGAGGAGTCCGTTAGAGGGTCAGAGTTCAGTGGTGTGTGGGGCAAAAGAGGGGAGGGGGGGCAAGTTCGGGAGGGAATTCAGCTTCCTGACAGCCTGATGGATGAAGCTGTCCTTCAGTCTGCTGGTCCTGGCCTGGAGACTCCGCAGTCTCCTCCCTGATGGCAGCAGACTAAAGAAGCTGTGAGTTGGGTGGGTGGGATCACTTGCAATGCAGAGGGCTTTGCGGGTGAGGCGGGTGTTGTAGATGTCCTGAAGGGATGGGAGAGAGGCACCAATGATCTTCTCAGCTGCTCTCACTATGTGTTGAAGTGTCTTGCGGCAGGACGCGGTGCAGGCGCCATACCACACAGTGATGCAGCTGGTTAGGATGCTCTCGATGGTGCCTCTGTAAAAGGTGCACATGATGGGGGCCGGGGCACTGGCTCTTCTCAGTTTGCGGAGGAAAGTAGAGACGCTGCTGTGCTTTCTTGCCCAGTGCTGCGGTGTTGTCAGTCCAGGAGAGATCCTCTGTAATGTGCACACCCAGGAACTTGGTGCTACTCACCCTCTCCACAGTCACACCATTGACGGTCAGTGGAGCTTGCTGAGTGCGCACTCTCCTGAAGGGTCAACATACAATCTCCTTCGTCTTCTAACATTAAGAGAGAGATTGTTGTCACTGCACCACACGGCCAGGCGGCTCACCTCGCTCCTGTAGTTTGTCTCATCTCTGTTGCTAATGAGACCCACTACAGTCGTGTCATCCGCAAACTTAATAAGGAGGTTGGAGTTGTGTGACGGTGTGCAGTCGTGGGTCAGCAGAGTGAAGAGGAGGGGGTTCAGCACACATCATTGGGGGGCCCCAGTGTTCAGTGTGATGGGGCTGGATGTGTTGCTGCCGACCCGAAATGCCTGAGGTCTTCCAGTCAGAAAGTCAAACAGCCAGTTGCACAGCGAAGTGTTCAGCCCCAGCTGGACCAGTTTGTAAATGAGCTGTTGAGGGATGATTGTGTAGAATGCTGAACTGAAGTCTATGAACAACATTCTGACGTATGAGTCTTTTTTGTCCAGGAGTGTGAGTGCTGAGTGGAGGGTAGTGGCGATGGCGGCATCGGTCGAGCGTTTGGACCGATATGCAAACTGGAAGGGGTCCAAGGAGGGGGGGAGGGCAGACTTGATGTGGTGCATGACTAGCCGTTCAAAGCAATTCATGAGGATGGGGGTAAGTGCAATAGGACGGTAGTCATTGAAGCAGGATGGAGACGACTTCTTCGGGACTGAAATGATGGTGGTAGCTTTGAAGCATGTGGAGACAACAGCCTGACTTAGCAAGATGTTGAAAATATCTGTGAAGACATCAGTGAGTTCCACTTCACAGTCTCTCAGTACACGCCCAGGAATGTTGTCAGGACCCGGAGCTTTGCGTGCGTTGATCCTGCTGAGGGATCTCCTCACGCTGTCCGGTGACAGCGTCATCACCTGGTCTCCGGGAGGAGGTGGAGTCTTCTGTGCTTTGGTGCTGTTTTGTGCCTCAAAGCGAGTGAAGAAGATGTTCAGTTCGTTCAGCAGAGAGATGGTGCGGTCACAGGTGCATGGTGGGGGCTTGTAGTCCGTAATGGACTGTATCCCCTGCCACAGGCTCAGAGCGTCTCTGCTGTCACTGAAACGATGGGCTATCCTCCTGGAATACTGACTTTTAGCCTTCCTGATGCCGCGGGAAAGGTTGGCCCTAGCTGTCTTCAAGCCCATCTCATCTCCAGCTCTGAAGGCAGCGTGACGCGTCTTCAGGAGTCTGTAGACCTCTCCTGTTAGCCACGGCTTCTGGTTGGCACGAACAGTGATGGTCTTTGTGAATGTTACATCATCAATGCACTTGGTGAGGTAGGCAGTGACAGTCTCTGAGTACTCCTAGAGGTCTGTGGTGTTATTGTATGTTGCAACCTGCTTAAACATATTCCAGTCAGTGATTTTAAAACAGTCTTGAAGAGCCTCTGAAGACCCTTCCGGCCACACTTGTATCTGTTATGAACTGGTTTGGTGACTTTAACAAGCGGTCTGTATGCAGGCAATAGCATGATAGTGATGTGGTCTGAGGCACCGAAGTGGGGGAGGGGGAGGGCCTTGTAAGCTACTCTCTGTGTGGTGTAAACAAAGTCCAGAGTGTTGTTTCCCCGTGCTGGAAAGTCTATGTGTTGGTGTATTTTTGGGAACACACTCTTTAGGTCTGCATGATTGAAATCCCAGGCCAAGATGAGAAAAGCATCAGGGTGGGCTGTCTACTGCTCACTGATGTGCTGGT
>JADLZN010005265.1:0-29043 GCA_018155175.1 Sinocyclocheilus anophthalmus | reverse complement strand
GGGATCAGTTGAATAGTGTTGTAATAATTATTAGTTCTCCTATTAGGTTGGGTAGCGGAGGGAGTGCTAAGTTGGCTAGATTGGCGGTGAATCATCATACTGCGGTTAGAGGAAAAATCATCTGTAATCCTCGGGCGAGCATTATTGTTCGGCTATGGGTTCGCTCATATGCTGTGTTGGCTAAGCAGAATAGTGCTGAGGATACTAATCCGTGGGCGATTATTAAAATAATTGCTCCTGAAAATCCTCATGAGGTTTGAATTAGGATCCCTCCTGCCACTAGTCCTATATGACTTACAGATGAGTAGGCAATTAGTGATTTTAGGTCTGTTTGTCGAAGGCAGATTGATCCGGTTATAATGATACCCCAGAGGGCTAGAATAATGAATGGGTAGGCTAGCTCTTTTGATAGGGGGTCGAGTATAACTATTATGCGCATTATTCCATATCCACCAAGTTTTAATAGGACTGCCGCTAGTACTATTGACCCTGCTACGGGGGCCTCTACATGTGCTTTTGGCAGCCACAGGTGAACCCCATATAGTGGTATTTTAACTAAAAATGCGATTAGGCAGCCGGCTCACCAAATTATGTGACCTCAAGAATTAAGCTGAAGGGGCTGTGAATATTGGAGTACTAACATTGATAGTGTCCCTGTTGAGTGTTGGAGAAGAAGTAGGGCAACTAAGAGTGGGAGTGACCCTGCTAGAGTGTAGAATAGAAAGTAGGGCCCTGCGTTAAGTCGTTCGGCTTGGTTCCCTCAGCGGGTAATAATGATCAGGGTTGGGATAAGTGTAGCTTCAAATATAATATAAAATATAATGATTTCTGTGGCGCCGAATGCTATAATTAAAAAGGTTTGTAGTGAGGCGAGAAGTGTAATATAAGAGCGTTGTCGGTTGATTGGCTCAGGGTTAATATGGTTTTGGCTAGCTAGGATTATAAGTGGAAGTAGTCAGCATGTTAGTACTAAAAGGGGGGTGGATAGTGGGTCTGTGGCCAGATATGATAGAGGAAGGTCAACCCGGCTTCTGAGGTTCATTTTTAGTCTATTAGGCAATGGAAGCAATAAAGAGGACTTGTGCGGTGGGTGTTAGAAGCCATTTGGGGGAGGTTAATCAGATTGTTGGGAATAGCATGATTGTGGGGATCAGCACTTTTAACATTGTAGAAGATTAAGATTTTGTAATCGGTCAGTTCCGTGGGTGCGGGCAGTAGCAACTAGTAGTGCTAGGCCGGTGCTTGCTTCACAGGCAGAGAAAGCCAGAAGTAATATAGGAGCTGTTGAGAATGCTGTTGCTTCAAATTGTAGTGTTCACAGGGCTAGTGCAATAAATAGGGATAGTATTATCCCTTCTAAGCATAATAGTGCGGAGAGTAGGTGAGTCCGGTGGAATGCTAGTCCTATTAAACCTAGGATGAATGCTGAGCTAAAACTAAAGTGTACGGGTGTCATAAGGGGGCCGTGGAGTTTAACCACGATTTTCTGAGTCGAAGTCAGAGGTCTTGTTTTGGACTAGCCCCCTATTCTGCTCATTCTAGGCCCCCTTGGGTTCATTCGTAAATTAACCCCAGGGGTAGTAAAATTAGGACTGTTGTGGCTCAGAAAAATGTTTCGGTGGGGTTATGTAGCTGGTCTCCTCAAGGCAAAGGGAGGAGGAGGGCAATTTCTAGGTCAAAGAGGAGGAATAGAATTGCTACTAGAAAAAAGCGTAGGGAAAATGGTAATCGGGCGGAGCCTAGGGGGTCAAATCCGCACTCGTACGGTGATAGTTTTTCTGCGTCAGGGTTCATTTGTGGGAGTCAAAAAGATACAACCGCTAAAACTAAGGATAGGGCTGTTGTAATAATTAAAACAGTTATAATTAAGTTCATTATCTTTCCTTGGGGTTTAACCAAGGCTGTGTGATTGGAAGTCACTTGTACTAACTTTAATACTAGAAAGATTATGAGCCTCATCAATAAATAGATACGTAGAGGAAAAGTCATACTACGTCAACAAAGTGTCAGTATCAGGCGGCGGCTTCAAAGCCGAAGTGGGGTTCAGATGTAAAGTGGTATTGGATTTGGCGTAAGAGACAAACTGCGAGGAAGGTTGATCCAATAATGACATGTAGTCCGTGGAAGCCCGTGGCCACGAAGAATGTAGAACCATAGACTCCATCTGCAATTGTGAAGGGGGCTTCGTAGTATTCTGCTGGCTTGTAGTGCGGTAAATAAAATCCTAATAAAATAGTTAGGGTTAGGGATTGAATAGACTTGTTTTCGTTCTCCTTCTATAATGCTGTGGTGGGATCATGTTACTGTAACCCCTGAGCTAGAAGAACGGCTGTATTAAGGATCGGGACTCGAAGGGGTTAGAGGGGTAATTCCTGTCGGGGGTCAGCATCCTCCTAGTTCAGGGGTGGGAGCCAGGCTTGAATGATAAAAGGCTCAGAAGAATCCCAGGAAAAAGAATACTTCTGAGGTAATAAACAGGATCATTCCGTATCGTAACCCCTTTTGTACTGGGGGAGTATGGTGGCCTTGAAAGGTTCCTTCTCGGATAATGTCCCGTCATCATTGGTATATGGTGAGAAGTGTGAGAACTAGTCCTAAGGTTATTAGTATTGTCGAGTGGAAGTGAAATCAGATTGCTAGGCCGGATGTTATTAGTAAGGCAGCGATAGCTCCGGTTAGTGGTCATGGGCTTGGGTCAACTATATGATAGGCATGTGCTTGGTGGGCCATTAAACGTTTTCTTGAAGGTATAGGCTTAAAAGAAGTACAAATACATAAGCTTGAATTATTGCTACCGCAACTTCTAGTAGTGTCAGCATGAAGAGTAGGGCGGCGGTTAGGATTGCTACTACAGGTATTATTGGTAGAAGGACAAATACAGCTGTGGCGATAAGTTGAATTAGGAGGTGGCCTGCGGTTAAGTTGGCTGTGAGTCGAACTCCTAGGGCTAGTGGTCGTATAAACAGGCTGATTGTTTCGATAACAATTAGTACGGGGATCAGTATAATAGGTGTTCCTTCTGGTAAAAGGTGTCCTAAGGCGACAGTTGGTTGATTTCGTATTCCAATAATTACTGTGGCAAGCCATAGGGGTACCGCAAATCCTAGATTAAGGGACAGCTGCGTGGTGGGTGTAAAGGTGTAAGGCAGTAGTCCAAGCATGTTAGTTGTAATTAAGAAAATTATTAATGAGGTTAGTAGTAGTGCTCACTTATGTCCTCCTATATTCAGTGGTAGTATTAATTGATTAGTGAATCGGTTAATGAGCCACTCTTGTGTCGTGGTGAGTCGGTTGTTTAGCCATCGAGAGGAGGGGGTTGGATAGAGCACCCAGGGCAATGCAATTGCGATGGCAATTAGTGGGATCCCGAGGAATACGGGGCTTGCAAATTGGTCGAAGAAGCTTACGATCATGGTCAGTATCAGGCTCCAGTTTCATGTTTTTTAGGGCTTGCTGGAGATGGTTTATTTGGTGAAGTATAATTTAAGACTTTAGTTGGGATGATGACTAAGAAAAGTACTCAGGTGTAGACTAGAATTATGAATCAAGGGTTGGGGTTTGTTTGTGGCATTTCACTAAGGGTGGTCGGAAGTCACCAATCTTTGGCTTAAAAGGCCAATGCTTTGTCCAATATTTAGCTTCCTAGTGAGGCGTCTTCTAGTATTAGTGAGGATCAGTTTTCGAAGTGTTCTAGTGGTACTGCTTCAACTACAATTGGTATAAAGCTGTGATTGGCCCCGCAGATTTCAGAGCATTGTCCATAGAATAGCCCTGGACGCGAGGCAATAAAGGCGGTTTGATTTAGTCGCCCTGGGACCGCATCTATTTTTATGCCCAGGGATGGGACAGCTCAAGAATGTAATACGTCTTCAGCGGATACTAGGATACGGATTGGGGATTCTATTGGGACAACTATTCGGTGGTCCGTCTCTAGGAGTCGGAATTGGCCTGGGGCAAGGTCTTGAGTTGGGACTATGTAAGAGTCAAATCCTAGGTCTTCATAATCTGTATATTCGTAGCTTCAGTATCATTGATGTCCTATTGCTTTAATTGTTAAGTGGGGGTCGTTGATTTCGTCCATAAGGTACAAAATGCGTAAAGAGGGCAGGGCAATAAGTACTAAAATGACGGCTGGTAAGATGGTTCATACAATTTCGATTTCTTGAGAGTCTAAAATATACTTGTTGGTAAGTTTAGTTGATACCATTGCAATAATAATATATAATACTAAGGTGCTAATTAGGAACACAATTATTAGTGCGTGGTCATGGAAGTGAAGAAGTTCTTCTATAACAGGTGATGCTGCATCTTGAAATCCTAGTTGTGTTGGGTGTGCCATTAAGCCTCAGGCTTAAGGCATGCGGGGATTTAACCCACAATTTCACCTTGACAAGGTGATGTAATTTATATTTTACTAATGTCTTAAGAAGAAAGTGACAGAGTGGTTATGTGGCTGGCTTGAAACCAGCATATGGGGGTTCAATTCCTCCCTTTCTCGTTAATTTGATTGAATTTGAACAAACGCTGGCTCCTCATATGTGTGATAAGGAGGAGGGCAGCCGTGGAGTCATTCTACGTTTGTCATTGTTAGTTCTACAGATAGCACCTCCCGCTTAGCGGCGAAAGCTTCTCATAGGATAAATAAGAATATAATAACTGCTACTAGAGAGATTAGTGACCCGATGGATGACACCGTGTTTCATAAGGCGTAGGCGTCTGGGTAGTCAGAATATCGTCGTGGCATGCCTGCCAGGCCTAGAAAGTGTTGTGGGAAGAATGTTAGGTTAACCCCAATAAACATAACCGCAAAGTGGATTTTTGTTCATGTGCTGTGGAGGGTGTATCCGGTTAGCAGGGGAAATCAGTGTACGAAGGCTGCCATAATAGCAAATACAGCGCCTATTGATAACACATAGTGGAAGTGTGCTACTACATAATAGGTGTCATGAAGGACAATGTCTAGTGATGAGTTGGATAAGACAATTCCTGTGAGTCCACCTACTGTGAAAAGGAAAATAAACCCTAGGGCCCATAGTAGGGGTGTTTCTCATTTAATTGATCCTCCGTGAAGTGTGGCTAGTCAGCTGAACACTTTTACACCTGTCGGGATTGCAATAATTATTGTTGCAGATGTAAAATATGCACGAGTGTCTACGTCTATCCCGACGGTGAATATGTGGTGGGCTCACACAATAACCCCTAGAAGGCCGATGGCCATTATTGCTCATACCATGCCTATGTAACCAAATGGTTCTTTTTTGCCTGAATAGTAGGCTACAACATGAGAGATAATTCCAAACCCCGGAAGAATGAGAATGTAGACTTCTGGGTGGCCAAAGAATCAGAATAGGTGTTGGTAGAGGATTGGGTCTCCTCCGCCTGCCGGGTCAAAAAATGTTGTATTGAGATTTCGATCTGTCAGTAATATCGTAATTCCGGCAGCTAAAACGGGTAGTGATAAGAGGAGTAGGACGGCGGTCACAAGCACGGATCAAACAAATAGGGGTGTTTGATATTGGGAGATGGCTGGGGGGTTTATGTTAATGGTTGTGGTGATGAAGTTAATTGCCCCAAGGATTGATGAAATACCTGCTAGGTGAAGTGAAAAAATTGTTAAATCTACTGATGCTCCTGCGTGGGCTAGATTCCCAGCGAGGGGTGGGTATACTGTTCATCCTGTTCCGGCCCCGGCCTCAACTCCAGAAGAAGCCAGTAGTAATAGGAATGATGGGGGTAGTAGTCAGAAGCTTATATTATTTATTCGTGGGAATGCTATGTCCGGGGCACCAATTATTAGTGGTACAAGTCAGTTTCCAAACCCTCCGATGAGAATAGGTATTACTATAAAGAAAATTATTACGAAGGCGTGGGCAGTGACGATAACATTATAAATTTGGTCATCGCCTAGAAGTGATCCGGGTTGGCTAAGTTCAGCTCGAATGAGAAGGCTTAAGGCGGTTCCCACTATTCCGGCTCAGGCACCAAATACGAGATAAAGGGTGCCAATGTCTTTGTGGTTAGTAGAAAAGAATCAGCGTGTGATTGCCACAGGTAGGGTAGCCGAGCGTTTAGGCGGTGGGTTGTAGCCCCGAAGACAGAGGTTTAAGTCCTCTTCCTATCAGCCCTGTGGTGAAGAACACATCGGATTGCAAATCCTAAGACGTAGATTAATACTCTGCCGGGGCTTTTCCCCGCCTTACTAATTAGGCGGCGGGGAAAGTAGATGGATGCTCGCTGGCTCGAGCGCTTAGCTGTTAACTAAGAGTTTGTAGGATCGAGGCCTTCCCATCTAGAAAGGCCTTAGCTTAATAAAAGTGCCTGGTTTGCAGTCAGGAGATGCGAGTTAGTTTCTTGTAGGTCTTAATCAGGGACTAGAAGATTTTCACTCTACTTAGGGCTTGAAGGGCTCTTGGTTAAGTGTATCTAACCCCGAGGTGATTAGATTAGGATGGTGGGTTACTGGCAATCGTCCTAGGGCGGCTGTGGTAAAAGGGCTAAAGATAAGGAGGTTTGTGTCGTTTGAGTCCGTCATGGGGTGATTGAGTTAATCATGTTTGGGGAGATGGTTAGTGTTATTGCGTAACATAGGCGTAAGTAAAAGTATAAACTGATCAGGGCGGCTAAGGCTATGGCTGTAGCGATGATGGGGAGGTCCTGTTTTGTTAGTTCTTGCAAGATTAGTCATTTAGGTATAAACCCTGTGAGTGGGGGTAGTCCTCCCAATGAGAGTAGGACTAGGGCAGTTGCTGATGTTAGGACTGGGTTTTTTGATCAGGTTGTTGCTAATGTATTAATTTTGGTTGCTAATAGTATCTTTAAGGTTAGGAATGCTGAGGAGGTTATGATAATATACATGCCTAGTGCAATCAAGGTAAGATGTGGGGCATATTGAATTACAATAATCATTCACCCTATATGTGCAATCGAAGAGTAAGCTAGGATCTTCCGTAGTTGGGTTTGGTTTAGTCCTCCTCATCCTCCGACCAATGTGGATGTGATTCCTAATAGTATTAGTAATGATGAGTCAATAGTCTGTGCTGTCTGGATGATGAGTGCAAAGGGGGCGAGGTTTTGTCAGGTAGATAGGATGAGTCCTGTCAATAAGTCTAATCCTTGTAGTACTTCTGGTATTCAGAAGTGTATGGGTGCAAGCCCAATTTTAAGAGCTAGGGCTGTTGTAAATATTGTGCTGGCGATGGGATCTGATAGGGCGTTGATACCCCATTCTCCGGTTATTCAGGCATTCGTTGTGCTCGCAAATAGGATTATTGCTGCTGCGGTGGCTTGGGTTAGGAAGTACTTTGTGGTTGCCTCTACTGCTCGGGGGTGGTGGTGTTGTGCTATTAGAGGGGTAATTGCCAGCGTGTTAATTTCTAGACCTATTCAGGCTAAGAGTCAGTGAGAGCTAGCAAAGGTTAGGGTGGTTCCTAGCCCTAGACTAGATAGTAGGACTGTAAGTACATATGGGTTCATTGGCGGAGGAGGGATTTTAACCGTCATGTTCGGGGTATGGGCCCGAAAGCTTAATTGGCTGACTCCGCCTTAGAATGTGGTGTAAAGGAAGCACCTAGAGTTTTGATCTCTTGAGCATGGGTTCGATTCCCTTCTTTCTAGGAACTGAGGGGGTTTTAACCCCTGTAATTCACTCTATCAAAGTGGTCCTTAGGCATTCAGGCACAGTTCCTTGGTTACAGTTGTGGGGGAAGCCCTGCTAGTGCGATCGGTAGGGCAGTGTGTCATAGAACGAAGGCAAGTGTGAGGGGAAGGAAGCTTTTTCATACTAGGTGTATTAGTTGGTCATACCGGAATCGGGGGTATGAGGCTCGTACTCATAGGAATATGATGGACAGTAGTGCAGCTTTAGTTATAAGGTTAATTGTGGTGAGTTCTGGGATGCTTGGGATGTGTGAGGCTCCTAAAAATAAAACGGCCGATAGTGTATTTATTAGAAGGATGTTGGCATATTCGGCGAGGAAGAATAATGCGAAGGGCCCCCCTGCATATTCTACGTTGAAGCCGGATACTAGTTCTGACTCCCCCTCTGTCAAATCAAAAGGTGCTCGGTTTGTTTCGGCTAGTGTTGAAATATATCATATTGCGGCTAAAGGCCAGGCGGGGACAAGCAATCAAATACTTTCTTGGGTGACGTTAAATGTTTGTAGCGTATATCCTCCTGAGAAGATAATTACGGACAGAAGGATTAGTCCGAGGCTAACTTCATATGAGATTGTTTGAGCTACGGCCCGTAAAGCTCCAATCAATGCGTATTTTGAGTTTGATGCTCAGCCTGACCCTAAAGTCGAGTATACCGCAAGGCTTGATAAGGCTAAAATAAATAGGATTCCTAGGTTGAGATCGGTTACTGGGTGGGGTATGGGTATTGGCGCTCACAAGGTCATGGCTAAAGTTAATGCGAGTACTGGGGCGGCTAAAAATAGGAACGGGGATGATGTAGATGGGCGGACGGGCTCTTTAGTGAAGAGTTTTAGTCCGTCGGCAATGGGTTGTAGTAGTCCGTAGGGACCTACCACGTTTGGGCCTTTTCGTAGTTGTATGTACCCCAGCACTTTCCGTTCGAGAAGTGTTAGAAAAGCTACTGCCAGAAGTACTGGTACCATGTAGGCTAGGGGGTTGAGTAAGTGGGTAATCAGGGTGTGTAGCATAACTGGGAAGAGGATTTGAACCTCTGGTTAAAAGGGCTTAGGCCTTTCGCAATTTACCATGCTCTGCCACCCCAGTATGTCCTTATTTTGGCCGGCTGGGGTTTTGGCCCTCCCTTTATTTTATTTATTTGTTTTCATAAATTGGGGTGGGGCGTGCTTTAAGTATAGGCCCCTCTTTTCCGATCCTTTCGTACTAGGAAAAGTGGCGTTACAGATAGAAACTGACCTGGATTGCTCCGGTCTGAACTCAGATCACGTAGGACTTTAATCGTTGAACAAACGAACCCTTAATAGCGGCTGCACCATTAGGATGTCCTGATCCAACATCGAGGTCGTAAACCCCCTCGTCGATATGGACTCTGGGAGAGGATTGCGCTGTTATCCCTAGGGTAACTTGGTTCATTGATCGGTCTGTGTTAGCCGGATCATGTTTGGTCAGATGTTCTGTGGCTTAGAGATGTCTCTCTTGGTTTTAGGAGGTTTTCCCAGTCCATTTGGAGGCTTTTTTCTCCTCCGTGGTCGCCCCAACCGAAGGTAAAATTCCATGTCCACAAAGTTTCTATTTTTTATCGAGTTGCTTAACGTGGTTGAGTTTGTACCTTAAGCTCCAAAGGGTCTTCTCGTCTTGTATTATTATACCCGCTTCTGCACGGGTAGATCAATTTCACTGACTTGAAAGGGGAGACAGTTAAGCCCTCGTTTAGCCATTCATACAGGTCTTTATTTAAAAGACAAGTGATTGCGCTACCTTTGCACGGTTAAAATACCGCGGCCGTTAAACTTGTGGTCACTGGGCAGGCTGGACCTCCTATACTTGGTTGTGTCGCAGGAGGCGATGTTTTTGGTAAACAGGCGAGGCTTGTGTTTGCCGAGTTCCTTCCTTTTCTTTTAGTCTTTCCTCAATAGCACTCCAGTGTGGGGGTAACGATAGTTTAGTTGTTGGTTTTCCTTGGTTTCCTTTGTAATTCACACTACTCTCTTGGGTTGAGTTCGTTAGTTGCCAATGGTTAGTCCGGTTTGGCTTACACTTGTTCTGGGAGAAGGGCTGGCCTTCTTGTTACTCATTTTAGCATAATCTCTTCCATGTGAGCATGGGTTGGCCTAATAATATTTAGGGGAGTAAGATTTTTTATCGGGATAATAAACTTTCTTCTGTCTGAGCTTTAACGCTTTCTGTTTAGGTGGCTGCTTTTAGGCCCACTAGAACAGTATGTTTTATATATTATGATCTTTATCCTCCTGGAAAGGTTGTGTCCTTTGTTAAAGGGGCTGTACCCCCTTTAACTAACTCTCGTGTATTTCTCTTAGGGTCTTGTTTGGGTATATTTGGTTTGGGGAGTACGAGGCTGAACTTCTATTCATTTCTTAGGCAACCAGCTATCACCAGGTTCGGTAGGTCTGTCACTTCTACCCGGAGCTCTTCCCACTCTTTTGCCACAGAGACGGGTTGGCCCTTTAATAGGCTGTCTCGGGGTAGCTCACCTGGCTTCGGGGTTTCAAACTAAAGGTCTCTTTGCTTGGTTGTACTGGCTAAATCATGATGCAAAAGGTACGAGATTTAATCTTTGCTTTTTAGTGCTTATATGGGTTGTTTCATTTCTCTTTCAGCTTTCCCTTGCTGTACTATTTCTATTGCTTCGTGTAACCTTTTCTGTCTCCCATACTCAGGTAAAAAAATGGTTTAGTTTTTGGTGTTAGGTCTATTTTGTTTTATTTATATTGTTTAATTATTAAGTGGTTAAGCTAGCTGTTTGGCTCAGGGTGATCCAACTTGCATGGATGTCTTCTCGGTGTAAGTGAGATGCTTGACTAACTCAGCCACGCCCTGGGCTTAATCCAAGTGCACCTTCCGGTACACTTACCGTGTTACGACTTGTCTCCCCTTGTCGGTGCTATTACATTAGGTATTTTTGGTGCGTTTTGACGGGGGAGAGTGACGGGCTGTGTGTACGCGTCTCAGAGCCGGGTTCAAAGGGACACTCTGTTTCCTTTTTACTACTAAATCCTCCTTCAAGCACTGTTTCATGGTGCATATTCGTAATATTCTATACTAGAAAATGTAGCCCATTTCTTCCCACTCCATGCGCTACACCTCGACCTGACGTATTGGGTTGTGCCCCTTTTGCTTACTTTTATTACCTTCACAGGGTAAGCTGACGACGGCGGTATATAGGCTGGAGTAACTAGAAGTGGTGAGGTTAGACGGGGGTTATCGGTTCTAGAACAGGCTCCTCTAGGGGGGTCTGAGACACCGTCAGGTCCTTTGGGTTTCAAGCTGATGCTCGTAGTACCCTGGCGGGCATCTGATTGTAGTTGGATGCCTGGGTTTACGGCTGGGCATAGTGGGGTATCTAATCCCAGTTTGTTTCCTAGCTTTCGTGGGGTCAGATGAGTTTATTAAAGCTACTTTCGTGTTAGGGCTTCGGACACCTAGAAGCGTATGACGGCCAAGGGGCCATTTGGCTTTATTTTTATCTGTTCTTAACCACCCTTTACGCCGTTATATTGTCAACTGGTGCCTCTCGTCTAACCGCGGTGGCTGGCACGAGTTTTACCGGCCCTTTTAACACTAACTGAGTCAAGTTTTCACTTATGGCTCAATGTCTATCACTGCTGAATTCCCTTGGGGGTGTGGCTTGGCTAGGCGTCTTGGGCTAATGTTTGTGCCTGATGCCCGCTCCTCGTCCCCGGGCAGGGGATTGAGGGCATATTCACGGGGTTGCGGAGACTTGCATGTGTAAGTTGAGTTAGAGCTGACAGTAAGGTCGGGACCATGCCTTTGTGCATGCGGAGCTTCTTAGGGCCCATTTTAGCATCTTCAGTGCTATGCTTTATATTAAGCTACGCTAGCGCTAAATACATTAGAATATTTAGTGTCGCGGGAAACTTTGTAAAGTTTTCGGTAGGCGCCTTGTTAGCGTAAAACCTAAATTGTTGTAATAAAAATTGGTTGCACATATATATATATATATATATATATAACGTGGGATGCCAATTTACACCGCAACTCGTTGGCCAACACGCTCTTGAGTCTTCCTTGCTTTAGGGGTTTGACAAGGATAACAGGATTCGCTGAGCGTAGGGGGGTAGGGGGGTTTGTCGCGCAAAAACCAAAAGGGGGAGATATATAAGGATAAGTTGAAGAAAGGATGTATATGTTATGCACTTGAGTTAATAATATGTAATTCTTAAATTATGTCTTATAATAACTAACTTATATTATCACATACAAGGAAATTGCTCAACCTTGATTCACATTTGTGCTTGCACTTTGAGATGCAAGATGAAAAGGAAAAAAAAGGAGAACGTTATGCATATAAGAGAACGCTTGGCATGGTGGGTAACGAGACATATGTACTACACCATTAATCAAATGCCAGTATAATTATCCGAGGGTGGGATATTACAGTTATGTACCTGAAATAGGAACCAGATGCCAGTAATAGTTCATATTGTGCTACCCCCACAGTTAATGTCCCTGATTCTATCATGCAGAATGTGTCTTTATACAATTAGTTGGTGGTTTCTTACTACATTAATATTTTCTTAATACGATTTTAGCTGTATAATTCAAGGAAAAATCTGAGGTCAAATTTTTGGGGATTAATATATTACCCAAGTTAAAATAAAATTATTTCTGAGTTTTAATTTTATGCTTTATGTATACCTTAATATTTAGTACCTGCTTTATGTTTAAGATAATAAATTGGTGATAATACATATATGTATTAACACATATAATGTAATGTCATACATATTATCCACCACACCATAAAGGGATGGCCTATCCTCAGATAATAGTTTAGTTTAGAATTCTGGCTTTGGGAGCCAGGGGTGAGAGTTAAAATCTCTCTTTTCTGGGCGCTAGGGAGGAATTTAACCTCCGATCTTCGGATTACAAGACCGATGCTTTTAAATTAAGCTACTAGGGCAAGCTCATTGTAGTGCTTTGTTTTCTAACCACCCTGCTAGTGGCATAAAAATAAGGAATAGTGCGAAGTACAGAACGGACGCAATTTGTCCGATAATAATGAATGGGTGTTCTACTGGCATGCCTCCAATTCACGTTAAAATAAGTATATCTGCTACTAGGGTTCAAAACAGGAGCTGGGTGATTGGGCGGAATGTTAGTCCTCGTTGTTTCGAGGTGTGTAATAGTGGCACGATTATTAATACTAGGATAGAAAATAGTAGTGCAAGGACACCCCCAAGTTTGTTTGGGATTGATCGTAAAATGGCGTAGGCAAATAAGAAGTATCATTCTGGTTTAATATGTGGGGGTGTGACTAGCGGGTTGGCGGGGGTGAAGTTTTCTGGATCTCCCAGCAGGTTGGGTGAAAATAACGCCAGAAGTATTAGGGCTAGTAGTATGATAACAAAACCTAAGAGGTCCTTGTATGTGAAGTATGGGTGGAAGGAGATTTTGTCTGCGTCTGAGTTTAGTCCGACTGGGTTGTTTGATCCTGTTTCGTGTAAAAATAGTAGGTGGGGGACGGTTGCAGCGGCGACAATGAATGGTAATAGAAAATGGAATGCGAAGAATCGTGTTAGTGTTGCGTTGTCTACTGAGAAGCCGCCTCAGATTCATTGGACCAATATATCTCCCATGTATGGTACGGCAGATAGTAGGTTTGTAATTACTGTGGCACCTCAGAAAGATATTTGTCCTCATGGTAGAACATAACCGACGAAGGCTGTTATCATGACTAGTAGTAGGAGAACTACGCCGATGTTTCAAGTTTCCTTATAAAGGTATGAGCCATAATATAGGCCTCGGGCAATGTGTATATAAATGCAGATGAAAAAAAATGATGCTCCGTTAGCGTGGATGTTTCGGATTAGTCAGCCATAGTTGACGTCTCGGCAGATGTGGGCCACTGATGAAAATGCGGTTGAAATATCCGAGGTGTAGTGTATAGCTAGGAATAGACCGGTTAGAATTTGGGTAGCTAGGCATAGTCCTAGTAAAGATCCAAAGTTTCATCATACTGAGATGTTAGAGGGTGCTGGTAGGTCAACTAGTGCGCTGTTAGCGATTTTAATAAGGGGGTGCGTTTTTCGTAGGCTTGCCATTAAAGGTTCTTGTAGTTGAATAACAACGACGGCTCTTCAAGTCGTTGGTCTCGGTTAAAGTCTGAGTAAGAATTATGACCTATTTTATGTTTTTATTACTGATAGCTTTGGTCGTGGGCTTGGTTGCTGTTGCTTCTAATCCTACGCCTTATTTTGCTGCTCTTGGTTCGGTGGTTGCAGCCGGGGTTGGGTGCGGGATTTTGGCTGGCCATGGGGGTTCTTTTCTATCATTGGTTCTTTTCTTAATTTATTTAGGGGGAATGCTCGTGGTTTTCGCTTATTCGGCAGCCTTGGCTGCTGAGCCTTTTCCAGAGGCTTGGGGTAATCGTTCTGTGCTAGGCTATGTTGCGGTTTATTTGTTAGGGGTCCGCTTGGTGGCAGGGTTTTTTGAAGGGATTTTTTTTTTGTTTTTTTGATATGAGGGTTCATGGGTGGTTGTGGATGGGCTGAAGGAGTTTTCTGTTTTGCGCGGTGATATTAGTGGTGTGGCTATAATATATTCGTCTGGTGGGTTTATATTAGTTATTTGCGCCTGGGTACTATTTTTGACCCTACTTGTCGTCTTAGAGCTGAATCGTGCTTTAAAGGTGCCGTGGGGCCCTCGTGGCGGGTTTATTTTTTTTTTTTTTTTTTTTTTAAGGGGAGGATTGGGTGAGGGCTAAGATTTAGGGTTAGGAGGAAGATGGTTAGTAGTTTTGATATTCCTCGTGTGATATGTTTATGGTCTTTGCTATAATCGTTTGTGTTAGTGCTAGGCCTTTTGGTCCGACAGTTTCAAGCCATGTCTTGTCAAATTGGGTGGCGGCGGATTGTCCGAGGGTTAGTTTAAGTTTTGGAAGGAGTCGGTGAATGGTCATTGGGAAAAACCCTAGTATGTTCGAGAAGTGGTGTATGGAAATTATTGGGGTAATTTTTACTTGTTTGCTTGTTATATTAGCTAGTTCTGTGGCCACAAGTAGGCCTATAACTGTTACTGCAAGAGCTGCTAATTTTAGGGTGGGCGGTATCGTTATGATTGGTGTCTTTGTTGGCAGAAAGTTTTGTGTAATAATGAGTCCTGCAATAATACTTCCTCAGGCAAGCCGTTTAATAGAGTTGATTACTAGGGGGTTGTTTTCGTTAATAGGGGATAGGGGTAAAAATCGTGGGGTTCCTATAATTACAAAGTATACTAGCCGGAAGCTGTATACTGCGGTGAATGATGTGGCAATTAGTGTTAGGGTCAGGGCTCAGGCGTTTAGGTATGAGGTATTTAGGGCTTCAATAATTGCATCTTTTGAGAAGAATCCTGCCAGGAAGGGGGTCCCTGTTAGGGCGAGACTGCCAATTATAAAGTAAGTTGAGGTGGCAGGCATAATGTTGAATAGGCCCCCCATTTTTCGGATGTCTTGTTCATCGTTTAGACTGTGGATAATTGATCCGGAACACAAGAATAGTATGGCCTTGAAGAAGGCGTGGGTGCAAATATGAAGAAATGCTAGTTGTGGTTGGTTTAGTCCAATTGTAACTATCATTAGACCAAGTTGGCTTGATGTTGAAAAAGCTACAATTTTTTTGATATCATTTTGGGTTAAAGCACAGGTGGCTGTAAATAATGAGGTTAATGCTCCGAGGCAAAGGCAAACTGTTAGGGCTAGCTGGTTATCTTCTATAAGCGGATGAAGGCGGATTAGTAAGAAGATTCCTGCAACAACTATAGTGCTTGAGTGGAGTAGGGCAGATACTGGTGTAGGGCCCTCCATGGCGGACGGTAGCCATGGGTGGAGGCCAAACTGGGCTGATTTCCCTGTTGCCGCTAAGGTAAGTCCTAGAAGGGGGACTGTTATGTCAAAGTTTTTCGACAGGACAAAAATTTGTTGAATTTCTCAGGAGTTGAGGTTTATTGCAAGTCAAGCCATAGTTATAATTAGTCCGATGTCCCCGACGCGGGTGTAAATGACAGCTTGAAGAGTGCTGTCGTTGGATCCGCCGTCCGTGTCATCAAATTCGAATTAATAGGAATGATAAATTCCCACTTCCTCTCAAGCGCTAAATTCATTGGACACATATTGTGCGCCGTAACTAAGATGATATCAATGGCTACTTAGGAATAGTAAAGGCAAGTATTTGAAGACCGTCAATGTTTGCGTCAGAGTGTATGTAACCATAGTGCAAATTCTAGAACATTTGCTTCAGGTAAACCCGTACAGGGCATTCGGGCACAGAAAGATATTAAGGAGTAGTGGTCAAATTTAAAGCTAATATTGATGTCAAATGCTTGGGTATTTATTCACTGTCAATTTGTGACGATGCCCTCTGTTTTCAGGTTTAGGAAGATCATAAGAGGTAGTAGGCTGACGAAGAATGCGGAGCTAACAGCAACTTTAGTTATTTTTGCTATGTTGAGGTTTAGTTGATTAGGGTTTAGCGTAGTAAATAGGGGGTATACCAAAATAAAGAAGATTAGAAAGAGTGATGAGTGTATAATTAATGTCATTTTAGCTTTCACTTGGATTTGCACCAAGAGTTTTTGGTTCCTAAGACCAGTGGATGAGCTGTTATCCTTTGAAAGCGCAAGGAAGCCGCGGATTTTAACCGCGGAGTGTAAGAATTAGCAGTGCTTACTATTTTTCGTTCTTCCTTGGTGAGTAAGGAGGTTTTAACTCCTGTCTTTAGAATCACAATCTAATATTTTGGTTAAAACTATACTTACAGTAACATCATCCTCATATGAGTTCTGGTTTTGCCACTAGTAGGATGACGGGGATTAAGTGTAGGGTTATTAACAGGTGTTCTCGGGAGTGGAAGGGTTGAAGTCCTATAATGTGGTTAGGTGTCGGGCCTCGTTGTGATATAAGAAATATATATAGGGAATAGCCAGCTGTAATTAATGTTCCTAGGCCGGTGAGTAAGATTGTTCATGGGGATCAGTTGAATAGTGTTGTAATAATTATTAGTTCTCCTATTAGGTTGGGTAGCGGAGGGAGTGCTAAGTTGGCTAGATTGGCGGTGAATCATCATACTGCGGTTAGAGGAAAAATCATCTGTAATCCTCGGGCGAGCATTATTGTTCGGCTATGGGTTCGCTCATATGCTGTGTTGGCTAAGCAGAATAGTGCTGAGGATACTAATCCGTGGGCGATTATTAAAATAATTGCTCCTGAAAATCCTCATGAGGTTTGAATTAGGATCCCTCCTGCCACTAGTCCTATATGACTTACAGATGAGTAGGCAATTAGTGATTTTAGGTCTGTTTGTCGAAGGCAGATTGATCCGGTTATAATGATACCCCAGAGGGCTAGAATAATGAATGGGTAGGCTAGCTCTTTTGATAGGGGGTCGAGTATAACTATTATGCGCATTATTCCATATCCACCAAGTTTTAATAGGACTGCCGCTAGTACTATTGACCCTGCTACGGGGGCCTCTACATGTGCTTTTGGCAGCCACAGGTGAACCCCATATAGTGGTATTTTAACTAAAAATGCGATTAGGGCCCGTAGAGATCGGGGGACGGGAGCGGGACGTCCGTGAGATCCGGGACGGAGCGGGACTTCCGTGAGATACGGGACTGGAGCGGGTCTCCGTGTAGTGAACCGGACTGGAGCGGGCTCCGTTCTTTTTTTAGATCCGGCGGACTGGAGCGGCTCCGTGGAGATCCAGGGGGGGGACTGGGCGGGGCTTGTCTGGAGTGGTTTTTCCTGTCCTCTTTCGTCACCTCGCCGCTAGGTGGGGTTCTGAAAAAGGACATAGAGGTGGTGGAGCCTCCGAGGCTGAGAGCTTTGGGCTCGGTGGAGACTCCTGGCGGGAACGGGCTATGGAGTGGGCTCACGCGACCCGGATCCCCGGGATGGCGCGGGTTCCGCATCTCCCGGGGCACTGCACAGGACTCAGGACCGACATGAGTATAACCAAAGTTGCGGTTAACCACAAGGAAATCAATGAATGGGCCCCTCAAATCAAAGTCAAGCATCTTAAGCTCATCCATCTCCCGAGTAGGCACGGGATTGTCTAAACAATCATTAAAAAATCTTCTTTAAGTCAGAGTCATGAAGTCCCATCCCTACCGCACCAGGTACAAAAAGGATTTTCCCCCCCCATTTTTCCCCCCCCTTTTCCCTTCCTCCTGAGCGTACCTCCTTATCTCCATCCAATTTGTCACGGCGACAGATCCGCACAAAACATTTTGCCGGATTGCAGCAAGCCCTGCGCTCCCTTGCAAGGAGGAGGCAAACACATTCCGGACCGTCCAGTGATCCACAAAACCCGGGAAAACACAAAACAAAACTGCTGGAAATAGTAGGGGGCGTCTGGATTCTGTCACGGTAATGCCAGGTAGGAAACAAGGTAAGTTCATGTGCAGTTAATTTGAAAAATAAAGTGACAGGACCAAAATTTCGAACAAAACAGTTGCAAAAAGGGTAATTCCCAAAATCTGACACCGACACACAAATTTTTAAGAAGACATATACAATACCAGACCGCCAAATAGACATGTACAGCATGAAGGCGCATGATTTATCATATAGCGGGGTTAATGGATTGAATCAGGTGTTACGCGATTAGACAGGAATCTATTTGAGGCAGCGTGGGACTATGTGGGAAATTGCCATAAGCCGTCTAGCAACGCAGTTACGTGAGTGAAGGATCAGAGAGGGAAACTCCCAGTGTTGAAGGGGGGGTTGAAAATCCGTTTGACACAATGTGCTATAAAACGTCGTGATGAAACCCATTACGACTATTGGGTATGTTGTAGTATGCTTTCCGACCCGATATTCACAGCGGATTATTCTACGCCAATATTTTTTTACAACAACCTAGGCAAAGGTATTTGAGAAAAAAAACGTGCATTGCCTGTCGTGAAAATCTCTTTTTCTAATCAACGTATTGACCTTATTATATGACAATAAAGGACATTAAACGGAAAGGTTACAATGCGGAATCCAAAAAGTCATAATAATGGGAGGATAAATAAATCACGCGTACACAAGTCTTCATTGGACCGAAAAGAATGTGCTAGTACTTTCGTTGCGTGAAACTGCCAAGGTCGCGTACAGATCATAAACATTCAGAAGCATCAACAAGCCTATAGTACAATTATACTTTTAATACTGTAACATTGGCGACTCACAAACACGTTTTGAATAAATTAAGATGTTAATGTTTGTTTGAAGAAACATACAACGACTGCAAAGTGATATTGGACAACAAATACTTTAGTAAAAAACAGTAAAGTAATGTCAAAAACTATTCCAATTTAAAAGACTTATTTCTATCTTCTATTTATATGCATTTAATATAATATAAATTTATCCTATAATGGCAGGTAAAAAATAAGGTATTAAGAAATATGTTGATTGTGTTTGAACAAATGCCCTTTGAACAAAAAACATCAGTATAATTAGATGATTTCTGTAAGATCATGCTGCACTGAAGGTACTGGGCTGATGAAAATTAAAGCTGTAATCAAAGGGCAAAACAAAATGCATTTTAAAAAGGAATTCAAATAGAAAAATTTTTTGGACTAATAATATTCACAATATTGCTGTTTATTTGTATTTTTGATTAAATAAAGGCAGCATAGGAAAGACTTTTTTCAAAAACATAAAAAAAAAAAAACATTAGATTCAAAAACTAGTATATTACAAATACACAATTTTTATTATATTTATTATTAATTTAAATTTTAATTTATTTTCACACTGGAAATAAATGCAAAACAAGAATAATATATTATATTGTGTAAAATAATAATGCTCTTAGGTCTTTTATGAACTTAAAATTTATTTATTTAATTACAAAAACCCTAACCTATTTAACTGCAATGACAGTAACTGAAGAAACTTGAGTTCATTATATAGAACAGTTCCTGGATCACCTCCACTTTGAACTGAACCTGCAAACTTTTGCAGTGTTGCCTGCTAGTCTTCTTTACCTTTAGGTTTTCCCTGCCCTTTGTAGACAGCAGGAGGGAGACACGCAGTAGTTCTGTCAGTGCATTCTGGCCAGCCTTTGACAGAAGCTTGTACTGTCTCTCTCTGGAAGCACTGAGTTCTTCCGAGTTATCTTACCTTGAACATCAGTTCTGCTGAAGTCTTTTGTGATGACTCAGGCATTTTTGCTGTCAGCCTCAGCAGGAGAGTCTGCAGACGCACTCACATGATCCTGTGTTTGTTTGGGACTTCCTGGATGCTACTGTGAGACTTTGTTTTCTTAGAAATATTGATAGTTCCGTTGTTGTTGGGGAAACTTTCTGACCACTCTCACACTTTTTGATTCTGACTCTGCTATTCATTTCTGAATCTCCTCTGAAATCTTCTCATAGGCCTATAAATACAACATTTTATTGTTGTCTGCACCACTGCAATGCATTTTAGTAAAGATTTTAGCAGTGTCCTATATTCAATTTATGCTCAGACTTATATCACTTTGGGAATTTAAATGTAGATGTTACTCATATGAATAAAATATTAATATTTACTCAAAAAAGGTCCCAAATGTGACCATAGTAAGGAATAAAAATGAAAATGTTCAGAAAATGAACCCTCAGGCCATCCAAAATGTAGAGGAGCTTTGTTCTTGAATCCGAACAGATTTGGGGAATTTACATCATTACTCACTGCTCATCAAAATTGATCCTAGGCAGTGAATTGGGTGCGTCAAAATGGAGCATTCAACCAGCTAGGATAAAAATCCACAATAATCACCCGACTTTCAGTCCGCAAGATGTCTGTGAAAGCAAAAAACCAAGGCTTGTGGCTTCTATGAAAAAAAATTTCATCAGAGTTTTTTTTTTTAAAACTGTTGCTTCCAATAAAAATATTAGTCCTCTTTCAATAAATATGCTTTCTCCAGTGGAAAAAAATCATGTCATTGAATCAGGAGAGAAAATATGAACAGATTCAAGCACCCTTTACAAGCTAAACCGTTTATACCACCCGAAGGACGTTCTCTTTCATAGGTTCACTCAACGCTGCGTAGCTATGACGCAATGGGAACGGAATCCACATTTTCCAAGCCACATTCGCTGCACCATATCAACAGTTCATATAATCCTGAAAAAAAACCAATAAATAAAGGTTTTACTAAACAAAACAAATAAACTGCATTGGACACCATTAAAAAACAAACCCATAATATGAAAGGTAATCCTTAATTATGTATGCATGCATAAGCATATTTACAGTTTTTCTCGATTGCTAACACACTAACTGATTCGTTTGGCACAATTTTCCAAACCATTCATACAGTTCTTGAAACAAAGACACGTTTCTCAAAACTTTTAACGCATTTCACCTGTTTGCACACATGTTCCAATTTGCTCTGTGTTTTCTGCAAAACTCTACACAAAAATGCCATCATTTGGCAAAGGTTTAACCATGTTCTCATTTAGAAAGTACAAACTCACAATATAACTACCTCAAGAATCACAAACTTTTACTTTTTATATATATGTACTGTAAATACTGAAGCACAAGTTGTACACCCTCAAACTCATAACTGATGAACTGATTTGTTGTAAAAGTACTTCTTACATGTACTGTATTTTTACAGAACTAAGAGATGACTCTATATTCTGTTGTGTTCATATACAATTCTTTGGTATTTGACCTTTTCCTTTCCAGTGCTTTTCATCTACTGTACTGTAAAATCTCTTTACAGCAGTGTAATGAAAATAAAATGTTCTTAAAACTTATTGTTGAATTTCACTGTATCTGATATATTTACTGTAACATCTATCTGCTCTAATTATGTTGTATACTGTAATAGACATTGAGTTGTAAAATGATACCTGATTGCCAAAAGAAGGTTTTTGCAACAGTGTTATGAATTGATCTCACTAGTGTGCAAGACTGTGCTGTAGTGTGTGTGTTTTTGAGGGGTTGTGTGTCACGTCTGAGGGCAAAGTTTGTTATTTTCAGCAAAATTGAATAGTTTTGAGTGGAGAGCTTAATTTTGACCTGAAAATAGGAAGTATGAGAAATTGTGTGAGAAGTTATGGATTTGTGTTTAGAGTTTCGAGGAAAGGAGTCACAATTTCAAGAAATGTGTTTAAGCAATGGAGAAAAACTGTAACAACTGAAATTCATTTGAAATTTGCAAGTTATATTCATTTGAAATTTTGCATAATATTCTGCTAAGTGCAAAAGACAGACAGCTGTAATACATGGATTTACCTGTCAGGTGAAATGCCAAGGTGTTTGTTTAGCAAGCCCATAAGAAGTTTGGAGTATTGCTTATTTTGCGTGCCCCCGATCTTTCCGATGCTGGTGAGAGAGCAGAGCGCGCACGGATCTCCTTTGCCCCCGAACATCATCATCTGATCCGGGATGATGTGAATGGCGATGTACTGTCATGCAGCAACACAAAGAGAGACGAACAAGGGTAAATAGTTAATGATGCAGTTATTTTGAACAGGATCTTTTCAAAGAAACAGATCTGAAAGATTCATTCACGAGTCTAAATTTTCAAAACAAAATGTATATTAATTTCGTGTCATGTAAACGCAGTTTTGGCTTATTATAAGCTTCCAAATTACTTTTTTAATGAGTTTATTTTATGAATCGATACATGGCTCGAAAACACTGAACTGAAATACACATTTTTAATACTGTAATACTTAGTAAACAGCTATATGTATGTAATGCCACACACGGGGGATCTGGTACAACGCGGTCACGTAATTGCGTCAGGACGTAAAAGAATCAATCGGTTTTTTTTAACTGGTTCTTTGAAACAGTTTGTTCGAAAGCATGGTTCACTGAAATGAGACTGATTTCCCATCACTAGTTAAGCTTAATTCGAGACAAATAATAATGATGATGTCTAGATCTCTTTAACGTTAAGACAATGAAAAGTCCAACATGACTTAAGCTACAGCTAAAGGGATAACTGTAGAGTAAGTCTTTTGTATGTTTCATTGTCTCGAGACAGTATTTAGTTCCTCATTCCATGTCCACTAATAAAAAAAGTCATTCGATTTGTAGGAAATAAGAAACATGCAGTCTGACTCTGCCCACCTGCGCGGGTTTGCCCATTACTTTGGCGAGCTCCTGCGTGGCCTCCGACAGCAGCTCAGCAGGAACCGCGTCCTTTGAAACATTTGTGTTCACCACGAACATCGGCATGACTGCAACGGTGAGACAGCACTTGGTCTGCTGCAAAATAGTGCACGGTGGAAGGATCCTTCGGGAATGTATCCAGATGTGAGCCCCGGGTTGAATAAGCTAAGTAACCGCGATGCCAGTACTTCTTCTAGGCTACCGTAAAACACCATATGACCCACATAAAGATTTGGCAGTGCAGACCCGTTAGCATACCACGTTGCTCGGCTGGCGCATGCAGCCCTAGAAGTGCATGATGATGCAGAAGCATGGTGCACAACCGAAGACAGTTACATTAGCCGAAATTTCATTTGACTAATTACTCTAAAATCGTTTTGTTTATTAATGTATTATTATATATTTTTAATAAAACAGGTATAGGCAATAAGTTTAAAATATTTATCAATAAACAGTAATATACAATAAACAGCCAAGAGAAAAAATGTGGAAAAAAAAGACTGTCAAGCTGTAGAAAAGAAGACTAATAAAAATTCCAGTGGAAGAAGAACAGCAGAAAAGGGACCAGGTCTATTGACACTGTTAGAGCCCAAAAAACACTGCTGAAACATTTTACTTAACAACAACATTAAATATAATAAAAACACAGTATTATCATAAAACTTATATTACAATAGCACCAAAATACTCACATTAAAAAAATAAAAAAAACTAATATAACCAAGATTAAAATGAAACTATATGTTACTATGATAAGAAAGATAAAAATGATTATACATAAATGCTAACAAAAAAAACACCATATAATACTTAGAAAATAATTGCTAGCTGGCCCAGTTAAAAAAAAAATATTTTTTAGCTTTCTTGAAAACTTTGTATATAATTTTTTTGCAAGCTGGCTTTATTCCCTTGTTAATGTGTTCCATAGATCTGGAACATAATTGACAAAAGCTGCATCTTGATAACATGACAGAATATTTATAAATATTATATATATTTATGCTATATATCTTGCAAACATTTGCCTCTGTAATAGTGCACAGCATTTAGCAACAGGGTAAAGAGCTTATTCTTATTTTATTTTGTACGCATATGTATTCAATAACCAAAAAAAATCTACGAGCAGGAAATAGCTGCCAAAGCTAGCCAGGCCTACTTTTCCGGGTAATTACGGTAGCTCTGCGCGTGCGCAAAACGCGACATCCGGAAATAATATTGTAGGCGAGAATTAAAACCTCTCGAGTTGAGAAGGGTGGTCTCGACTCGGCGAAACTGTGCCGCTGATACACGCTCGTAAAACATGAACACTGACCTTTTTTAGCCATCGACTATATTTGGGCCGTCATCTGGAGTGGAATTTCATCTTTTGAGGATTTGATTGGTGTGGTCGCGAGCTTAAAGAGAGAGCAGATAGAGAAACAGGGTCTGTTCCATTGGCTGTGCGCAAAGTTGGGTTACTTCGGGTGACAGCCGTTGCCATAGTTGATGTCAGATTGTTATTACTACATGCTCATTTAAATTAAGTGTTGTTATTGTAAAGCAGATGCTTAAAACATGAAGTATAACTGGTGTTGATATATGGCGTGACATAGTTTTGTTGGACGGAACTTTATTTATTATTTGTGCGACTGAAACCTAGTAAAACCATGGCGGAATCGGTCAAGACCTTTCAAGCGCACCTGACTGCTGTCATGGATAGTTTGGTCCGCGCATCCGTGTGCGAGATCACCAAACTCTTCCAGGACACGGTGAACGACTACCTGGTGGAAATCTCGCTGAACAGAAAAGAGAACGAAGCGTTGAAATTGAGACTGAGGCTGACTGAGAATAAATTGAGAAACGAACGCAAATATGGCATGGGCTGGGCGGCCAGTCGGCGCGCGGCTGGTCTGCTTAGCGCGGACGACACGGTGCGCAAAGCGCGCAGAACGGATCTCCAAAGTAAGCGCACTTGCCAACTCGGACCCATTGTGTGATGCTGTTGTTTTATCGTGCATTTTTCGAGCCTTTGAGTGGGAAACCATAATGGCGACCTGCTCCTCAGTTCTCAGGTTTCTTTCTCCTTCCTCTCCTCCTCTTTTGCATTCCTCCCTCCCCCTCCTGTTCTCCTCTCTCCTCTTTCCCCCTCCCATCTTTCTCTCTCAGGAGGCAGGCAGGGGAAGGAGTGGAGTGCTGATGCGTGGAAGGAGGGGACTGGAAGAGTGAGGGATGAGAGGAGGGACGTGTTCCGTGTCCATCTGCCAACTGGAGGAGGTGGAGGTGGGGAGGAGGAGGAGGAAAGGATATGTGTCTCTGGGGAGAGGAAGGAGGTGGCCAGCATTAAAGAGGAGGTGAGTAGCCAATCAGATGTGAGGAAACAGCTGCAGGGAGCGGAGGGGAAAGAGGAGATGCAGAGGGCTATGGACAGAAGAAGGACGTGAACAGAAAACCCCCTTTCTGCAAATGCAAACTGATTTGAAAGTATATTTTAGTTGATACTGCAAGTGCAGGAAACTGCACCAAGATTATAACCCAAGAATTAATAGTAACTGTAATTTCACTTTTTTTTATCATTCTGTTCTGTATTATGTTATTTCAAAGGGATGGCACACAAAAATAAAAATTCTGTCTCTCACCTCAGGTTGTCCAAAACCGCCTATGAATTTCTTTCTTCTGCTGAACACAGAAGATGACATTTTGATGAATGTAGGTAACCAAACAGTTGCGGTAGCCATTGACTTCTGTAGTATGGATAAAAAATACAAAATGGAAGTCAATAGCTACCCTCAACTGTTTGGTTACCATCATTATTTAAAAAAAATATCGTAATGTCCACTCTGAAATAGAGTAATGGCGCACGCTGACTTTCTGAAAAGCCCTAAATGGATTGAGGCGCATGAACAAGGATCACAAAACCCACATGGTCTTTAAGCTGGAGTGCTGACAGTTAAAGTCCATTTCTGATTGTATTGTTGTTTGATTTGTCATGTATTGGACGTAATAAAAAAACCATATTTTATTTTTGGTATTATGTGCTCTGGTGGTTGGTGGGTAGGAATCTACCCGGGGCGATTTTTGTTTTGTTTCACCCCACAAACATTTTTTTTTTTGGTTGAACTATCCCTTTAAGAGGTCATATTCCCAAAAGTATGCATGTGCTTGTTGACTATTAATAATAAGACTACATTTACATCTGATTTTCACATCTGTATGGTGCTCAGATCACAAGTGGACAGTGTTATTAAAACAAGGTCAGAGCTAAGTATTGATAGCTGACTATCAAAGTAGTCAGAATCACATATGATCACATCACTAAAGGACCACCAACTTACCTGTCAATCAAAATAATACACCTTTATTGCACTAAAACACGTTTAAATGTTAAAATAACAGCACATATGTAACATAAGATTACTATCACCTCAGCTCTGCCTGAAATGTTTATTATCTGTTTTAAAAGAAATGTTTTATTGTTAGCAAAGTGAATTTATTTCACACCTTATGTTCTTGTTCTTTCTGCTTCTGTGGGATGATGGATAAAGGTGGAAGGCTACAGATCAGACTCCCTGAGGCTGTTGCAAGAGGCTCTACAGATGAACCAAAGTGAAACCAACCCTTCCTCCCCCAGTCCCACCCACGGTGAGCACTGCAATGCTTTGTTTGGGAAAACAGCTAATAATTTCTTTGTGATTGTGAACATGAACGGGTAAAGGAATAGCTCACTTGAAGAACACAATTTTGTCATTAGGTACTCACCTTTGTGTTTTTTTTTTCAGTGAAACACGGAGAAATTTTGAAAACTGTACACATTTTTTCATACATCAACAGTATATTGGGCCCACGACTGTCAAGTTCCAAAAAAAGGTGACTAATTTTACGTAAAAAGGAATAGTTCACACAAAAATGAAAGTTTTGTCATCATTTACTCACCCTCATGTATTTCCAAACCTGTATGAGTTTCTTTTTTATGTTGAACATAAAAGAAGATATTTGGAAGAATATTGGTAACCAAACAGTTCTGAATCCCATTAACTTCCATTATATTTTTTGTCCATGCAATAGAAGTCAGTGGGAACACCGAAACTGCTTGGTTACCAACATTCTTAAAAATATTTATTGTCTCCGCCAGAAGGAGGAAAAATGCACAGGGGTTGCCCACGGGTGAGTAAATGATAGATTGTTCTTTTGGATGGCTGTCCCTTTTAGCTGACTTAAGTTTTTGCTTTGCACAACAAAAGATGGGTATTGATAACTTTTATGGTTTTTAAATGTGGCATGTGTGTTTTTGGGGGCTTTGGACAGCTGGGCCACTATGAACGTGATGAAAAAAAAGAATGATAAAAAGCTGCATGGTGGTAATTTCAGCTTTGCCATCACACTAATAAATTGTATTTTCAAATATTTTCAGGGAGGATATACAAAGGTAAGCAATATTCACAATTCAACTTTCCGGTTTTACTGTATATTTAATCCAATAAATGCAGCATTGGTGATCATAAGAGATTTCTTTTAAAAACATTATAGCAATTTACATTTGGACAGGTAAAATTTTGTCATTTAACGAGGCTTATGTCTGATATATCTCATTTCTGTCTGCAGGTGAAATGGGCCCTGCTTCTGCTGGTCCTGAATCTGCTGCTGCTGAAGTGTGGGAGGAGCAGCCGGCCTTGTCAGAGGAACCAGTGACCGGTGGAGATGAGCTCAGCGGACTGGAGACGGCCCTCAAGGCAGAGCGCGAACGTGAGGAGGCGGTTCAGTCTCGCGCCCCGTCATGCGCGCAGCTCTCATGTCACGGAGATAGTGGTTGGCATCTGCATACGGAGTGGTCGGTGTCATCGGGACTTGATGGTGTTATGTAGGCTCTTTGCACGCAGGCAACTGTCGTCCCTCGATAACATTACGAGAAGCACCCCCCTGTTTCTGATACTAGTCAACTCCCCATAGCCCCACACACCTAGCAACCAACCCCCTCAGAGAGGAAGAGGAGTCAGGAAGCGCCCCCACGGAGAGTGGGGACATGCTGCATTCTTTCTGCCGCAAGCGTGACAGGAATTGCGTGCTTCACAAAATTCCAATGCCTTCTCTGGTACCTCATGTGCAGCAATCAATTGTGCCCTCCCGACGGGCCGTTCATGCCACGACGCGGGCCCATTCCTATTCATTGTGCTCAGATGCACCTTCCACCCCCCCCTCCCCTCTCCTCGAGGGAGAGCGTTTGGCCACGCCTGGAGCCTTAAGAACCATGATTGTGTCCAGGCGGGAGAGCAGACTCACCACTGCGAACTCTGCGGCAAACGCTTTACGCACTCGCGGTCCCTCGAGCGTCATCAACTGGTTCACACAGGTGAGCGACCCCACAGGTGCCCGCAGTGCGGCCGCAGCTTCAGTCGTCTCGGGAACCTGGAGAGGCACCAGCGCATCCACACGGGTGAAAGACCGTATGAGTGTGGGACATGTGGGAAACGTTTCAGTCGAGTGGAATATCTAAAACGGCATCAGCACACCCACATTAACGATGCAATGGTGAAACTCCCACCGCTGCGAAACTCCCATCACTGCTCTCAATGCAACCAAACATTCAGTGATACTGAGCAGTTCAAGCAGCATCAATGTCCGTACAACACATAATGTTATTCAATGTTCATGAGAATCTACTAGACCTTAACTAGTAATCCACAGCACTCTGAAGACCTCATTCTTCATAATTCTCTTCCTTTTTTGTATCTTCTATTAGCATTTTATTACATGCTTCTACCTTTAATGACCCAAAAACATGATTTCATCACTGACTTGCACCCAAAACCTCAAAGCAAAGCACATTTAACCTAGTACAATGACATCTTAAAGTGAAATTTCCTATTTATTGTTATTATTTGGAAACTGTCTACTCATTATTCATAGTGAATATATATAGCAACATAATAAGCACCTCAGTTTCAATTCCAACAGCCTATAAACCCAGATAACTCTATTTTTGTCAGGCTTATTATAACAGGCTGTGAAATATTTTTCTTTTCTTTTTGTGAACAAAGACATTTATAGAAGCTTGTTGTTTCTTATTAATAACAAATAGAATGCTTATTCATGCATTCCTAAGATTTATTTTCCTCTTATAGGGCTCGTGTTGTTTTTACTCAAAACAGAAGTGAAATATTTGTTGTGATGAGAATTTCTTTAGGTATTGTATCTGAAATAGTTTTTTTTTTTACTTAGTCTTGTTGTATTCTATTTACTCAAAAATGTCATACTGTATTGAACAATATGGAAAATGTTAATAAATCCCTTCC
>JADLZN010005263.1:0-113162 GCA_018155175.1 Sinocyclocheilus anophthalmus | reverse complement strand
TTCGCCTTCTTATGATCGAAACAAGTGTTTATATTATATGCTGATACCTATGCAATATATTGATGTTCTAAGAATCATTACTAATTTCTTCAACACCCAAGTGAATTACATATGCACAATACCATGCTTACAGACAAAGAGTCATAAAAATCCCAGTATTTCCAACCTCCCGCTTGGGATTTAAGCCTTCCTCATTGGACGAAACCATCTTGAGAGGCGTGAATCTCTGCAGGATTTAAAAGGCCACACTCCATGTGACCAACCCCAGTCGATGGTTCGGTCAGAAGCTAAGAAAATGTTAGAAAACGCTTCAGGATACCAAAGCATCTGTGCCAGGCCTTTCGGCCTAGTCCTTTCCATTCATCAAGTGACTGACTCAAACTGGTCCTTTCTCATCAACCAACTTCAGCAAGATCTTGGGGCCGTAAGATCGCATCAGGAATCTTTGTTCATACAGACATGCAAGTATCAAACTTAGTCTCATTAATTAATACATTAAGTATCAGTTACACCCTTTTACAAAGGTGTGTTTGAACTAAGAAACTGAAGTTTCCTTCAGGCTGTAGATCTGCTGAATTACATGCAAGTGTTCCAAAAATCATTCTTTATGCCTTTTCTATGCGGAGGTAAAAACTTTACCCTTTCCATACCCACTGTATGGGTGGTGGTGTGTGTATGTGATGTTAGGACCGGGCTTAATGTTGTTTATGTGTTTATGTTAGACTAGTTTAAGTGTTTATGTAGTTAATAAAACCTTACTTGTATCACACTTGACGTGTTCATTGTTTACTCATAACCGGAGTCAATAATCATGCAGATTTACGTTACAAACTTATAGAATTGTACAGTAAGAAAGTTATTTCCTTTAACCAGGAAATTAACGTTCTTAGAATTGACAAGACGGTTGACCCTGAGAGGTCAGCTAAATATCTACAGTGGATCTAAAATCTGAATAGTTAATTATAACTAGTTATGGTTAATTATTCATATTTTCCATGAGCTAATTCGCTACACAACAGAAACAAAACAAAAAAAAGTTAAAAAACAGTAATACTGTAAACTACATATACGGTATCGGCCCGATACTGTGCTCCAGTACCCATACTTGTAAAATGCTCCAATACCAAAAGCCGATACCATACAGCTTGTGAACAGTGCTGTGTTCAGACATAGAAACACAGACAAAAAAATAAATAAAAATCAGAGAGCAAAATGGAGTTATTAGAGATTAAGGGCCAGATTTACAAAACAGGGCAAATTAGCGTGACTGCGCAATTCCAAAAAAAGCGCAAATGGGAGTGGACATTTCTGCGGGTGGGATTTCTGACAATGTGCAAATTAAAGAACACAGACACATTTCCATAATGACCAACACAGTCTACCAAGAGCAGCACAAATTTGCATCTGCTTTAAGACATGCTTTTTTTGGATGTTAAATAATGGCGCAAATTCCAGCAATTTGACGAGCGCAAACGTTATGCAACACGTGATTCAATACTCTCCTCCCATAAATTTTGCGTCTGAAAGGTAAACTCCTACAAATGCATATTCAATATATGCATATTCATATCTCATTTGCTGCTCAAATTGTATCAATTATTATTAGAATAATTCATCAAAATTAATATAATTAATTTCAATAAATTAATATAGAAATCATAGTATGATTCTTATTATTAGTATCAATGTTGAAAACAATTTGTTCTGTTTAATATTTTTATAGAAAACATTTAGGATTACTTGATGAATATAAAGTTCAAAAGAACAGTGCTTCCTTTGACATGGAACCTTACGTAATACAAAATGTCTGCTACTGTCCACACCATGAGTATTCCTTTTATTTTCTTTATAACAAAAACTATCTTTCGACACCACACTTTTGAATGGTAGTGTATACATTTTCCACAAAAAAAGAAACATTAAAATATTAAGAAAAATGTTGCATTGTTCTTATTATTAACAATGCTGAAAACAGTTGTGCTCCATTTTCAGCATTGTTAACAAAACGAACAATACAAAGAATATTTCTTGAGCAGCAAACCCATGATGTCTGAAGGATCATGTGACACTGAAAATTGAAGTAATGAAGACTCATCATTGCATTCACAGAAATAATTACATTTTAAATATACAATCAAACTGAAAACAGTTCTTTAAAACTGTAAAACATTTCACAATATTACTGTTTTTTTTTTTTTTTTCAAATAAATGCAGCCTTAATGAGAATAAGAGACTACTTATTAAAAAAAAAACATTAAACATTTTTAATTATTACAAACTTTTGACTGGTAGTGTATACTAGAATAAATGGGCTTTAACTGTTGTGATTTGGGAAGCAAAAATAATATAGCAAAATAGAGGGGCAGAGTATATAAAGAAAAGTATCAACCAAAATTGTGCATACCGGAATTTACGATACAGTCATAACTTATGGTGGAAAAACACAGAGAAGCTAAATAAGTCACAAAAGGGGACTGGCAGATTTATTCAGTGAGCTACAGCACTTCTGGGGTAATTACACAGCAGTCAAAGACAGAGAAACGTTAACAGCTAAATGCTTCAGCTCCAAAGCCCACAAGTGCAATTCATTTACCACAAAATAACCCCATCATCGGTAAACCATCACACTGGCACAATCCACTGATTGAATTTCCAATTACAGCTGGCAAGTGTTCAGTTTTAGCTAAACCAATTCACTTCAGCAAACTTCTAATGACGAGTGCTCCAGAATGCCGGTGACGTTGATGTTCTCCAGAAATTGTAGAAACATAACTTGTGAAAAAGTCATTACAACTACAGAAGAAGAACAAAAGAGGGCCTGCTTAATACAAACTCACCTCATAAATCGCAACATAGTAGCGCGGCTGCTGAAAGCGTGGGGTGTTGTCATTTCGATCCCGTACGACTATCCGCACCTCGTGTAGGATCACCGTGCCAACAAGCTCATTAGTACACTGAACCTGCACCACAATGGAATGAATGTAGGAGGGAGGCTGAAAGACAAAAATAAAAGAAACAAATCGAGCAAGTTCATTTGCATGGTGTGCATTCAGCAGACCGACCGAAAAATGACCATTTGTTTGCAGTCCATTATGGAGCCCATTACAAAGTGCATGCTGTGAACAACAGATTTCCAAGCAAAAGAGAGGAACTTTTTTGTTTTATCATAGTTCTGATTGAACCAAAAGTAATGAACAGATAAAGAGGGTCTAAAAGTCTGAGACCACCAGTGGATTTTTTTGTTACAAGTTACATAATCAGCATAACATTTTTAAAATTGTAAAAATTCTAAACAGGTTCATGTTTTATTACCACATTTAAAGGAACAGTTTCACCGAGAAGGAAAGCAGATTATAGAGAATGTCGCATACATCACTTGCTCAACAACTTGCTCTGCAGAATGGGTGCCGTCAGAATGAGAGTCCAATCAGCTGATAAAAAACACCAATAATCCACAAGTAATCCACTCCACTCCAGTCCATCAATTAATGTCTTTCTGAAGCAAAAAGCTGCATGCTTTTTTTTTTTTTTTAAGAAACAAATCAATCAAGCATTTAACTTCGAATTATTGCTTCCGGCTAAAATGTGAGTCCTCTATTCATAATATTGCTTTCTCCAGTGAAAAAGTTGTCCGGAGAGAAATATGCACAGATCAAACAAACGAAAACTGTCCAAAACTAACAAATATGTTAGTAGATTTTGATGTGAGAGGACTGGTTTCATGTGGATTATTGTGATGTTTTTATCAGCTGTTTGGACTCTCATTCTGACGGCACCCATTCACTGCAGAGGATCCATTGGTGAGCAAGTGATGTAATGCTAAATTTCCTCCAAATCTGTTCCGATAAAGAAACAAACTCATCTATATCTTGGATGGCCTGAGGATGAGAACATTTTCAGCCAATTTTCATTTTTTGTGAACTATTCCTTTAAAGTCGGAGTGTGGTTTCGGCACCACTAGCATTCAATGGACTAGTATAGCATAATGAAGCCAAATAATTACATCTCGGTCCAGAACTCGTCCGGTGCTGTTGAGATACAGGCATTGCTTAACCGGGTCCAGAATGACCCAGTAGTCGTGGTTGTCCCGTAGAGATAAAGAGATGGTCCTGTCAGGGTCTTCTGCTCTCCCGTTTATCTGCATGTTCTCCACCAGAAGGGTTCCTGTGATAATAACAAACAAACACATTTATTTGCTCCCAGTTTTGATTTTAAAAAGCATTTGTGGCATTACCCTTTTCATTTCATTATATTATTAACTAAAGATGACCGACATCCACATTCATTTTATAGCTCTATACTCTTACTATCCTTTGATTAAAGAAGTACACTTTAGCATACAAAAAAAAGGGGAACTGAATGCAATGTTTTCAGATATTTCAGTGCATATTTACAAATTCATGAAAATAAATTATAGTTGAAATTTAAATTAAATGCAGCTAGATGAGAGTGATTTTTTTGGCCCACTTTATTAGGACTTTAGTACATCTTTGTATGTAATTACATAACTATTTCTATTGTCTTTAATATGTGGTTAGAGTGTATTTTTGGGAAACTAAATTTGACATTTAGGATAAATTAAAACATACTTTAATGTCATTTCTCTGAATGATAAAAGCGATCACATACACAGATCTAACTTATTCCAAAGCACACGGCAAACAAAAACTGTACAGCAGCATTCAGGTGTTGTAATGTGGGTTTAATGAGAGCTCTTCAACTGCAGCAAGTGATTTAAAGCAGCTGACAGCATAAGAATACATTGGGTGAGCTCCACCGACATTCAGTTCACCGCGTAGAGCACATCACACTCACTTCAGCCTTTCATTTCAAACGGCTATAGGACCTTATTAATTCAAACTAAATCCTACAGGAAATTCCACTCTAAGTAGTTGTTTAATATTGCTTGATATGCTTGGTTGTATTGTACAAAATTGTAAATTTTTATGCGACTACAACGCAGTCATTGTTTCCAAAGACACATAGAAGGGTCTACAAAGCACAAACCTTGAGCAATGGAAAATAAACTAATATGACCTCATAAGTCATTGTGTTCCTGCTGCTAACATTTGGAAAGGTTTAATGTTGAACGAGCCAATGGATGCCTTCGATACACCTAGTTGTCGGACATTAAATTCAAGCGGGATAGTTAATCATATGAGCAGCCATCTCAGGAGAGTCATCAGCCCCAATGATTACGGAGCATAAAACAGCCAGAAAACACAAGCTCATTTTAAAGGACCAAGTACATCTAGATGTGTGAACACTGAAACGCTAGAGTGCTAACATAATTTCCTTTCCTCATGCTGCCAATAGAAAATGCTGTGCTAGTCCAAACAACAAAACTTGGTCTCCTGTAAGTTGCTTGGTGTACACTGGAGGACCTTTCTTTCAACTTTCATTCCACACCATTAATAAAATACTTAAATGCTGTTTTTTTTAATGTTTCTAATCACGGTAACACTTTATTTTAAGGTGTCCTTGTTACACATGTTACATGTACTTACTATTATAATAACAATTAATTATGCATAGTTGCATGCAAGTACCCCTAAGCCAAACCCAAATCCTAACCATATAGTAAGTAGCCTACATGTAGTTAATTAATATTACTCAGTACTTATATGTATAATTACACTGTAACAAGGACACCTTAAAATAAAGTGTAACCCTAATCACTTGCAATAACCTAAAATATAAATAACAAACTGTTAATTTCAAGTTGTTCAAGAACTTAACTGCAACGTAATACATCATTTGAGTCAAACTGTTAAGTTGACCCTCGCTGACGTAAGCAAAGCGAGTGGTTGAAATCAAAGACAAACAAATGCCCCAAAAAAAATAATAATAATACATTTGTGACTCTTTTAACAAAGTGCGGTGAAATATCTGTAATATTCTGCACATTAAGGCATCAAAACAAATATATTATAAACAAAATCACGAGTCAAACAAAGTTCAAATTTGACAAAACAGTTTGTTATGCATTTGTATGCAGTGTAAATGTACTAAATGCAACAATTTTATGCAAGAATGGTATTTAAAACGCAATAATTCTGGTCATGTCTGCTCATTGTGAATCCAGGGTTGTTGTTTTTTGTTTGTTTGTTTTTATAAATAAATAAAGACATACAGTACATACTGTCAACAGGAATTAATAAAATAGAAATCTAAATAATTTTTTATTTAAAAAAAAAAAAAAAAAAAAAAGGAATCTCAGCTGAGGAATTACAATATATGCAATCATACTAATTTAAACACACATATTACCCGTATACCCAGGAATTTTATTAAATCTAAAATACCACTTCCCTTTTTTCCAAAACAAAACAATAAAGCTAATATAAAATAAAATAAAATAAAAAAAATCCCATCATCAATCCATTGTCAATAAATACCCACACATACATGCAATACTCATTAAATGTACATATATCCCTATACCCAGTAAAAAATATTAATTACCATTAATTCTATTATATATATATATATATGTTTTTTTTTTTTTTTATCTTTGGGTATGAAGTTAAGATATGATTCTAACTCGGGAATACTGTATATATATATAATATATATATATAATATATATATATATAGATATCGTATAGATACTATCTTATTAGATTACACATACATCTACCCAGTATATATAATTATAATTAAATTTTTTCTCCACTGTGGCGGACAGTATGTTTCCTGTACACTTGAGTGGAAAAATACAAAAGAAAAATCCCCGTTTTTGACCACATACTAATGAAATTCCCCAGCGTGCCAATACACTAGAAATGTGTTCTTCTCCAGCATGTTCTTATCTCCGTCTCAGCGTACACCTACAGCTCTTTCACACTCTTCCAGGTTGCTCGTAAGCGCTTCTCATCCCCCTCTCTCTAAAGCCATGTCTCTCAGCATGCGGCCAGATGGTTTTCTATGTCACACCGATGAGTGATGAACGCGTTCTTGCCGAGCGCCGGGACGATCTCAGGAAGCGGCACGCCATTCCCTCTCTAGGCTGTCTCAAACAGCGGTGCGCCCAGTCGTGGACGTCCCTTGGCAGCTGGTTTGCAGCAGGCCGGGGCCCTTGCACGCTGGCAACACACCTGTGCAGGGCAAGCTGGGTGATACTTGGCAAAGCATGTTGAGTTCTCTGCTCACATGTCAATGTGCGTCTTCCTCCTTTCTTTCATTGTTCTCACTGTTCTCTCAACAGGGTTCCATCGCGTCCATCCAGCTCTATCATTCCTGGCCTGCCAAAGCAACTTCCCGTGTTCATCTGTACTGCAGTGGCGTAAAGAGACTCTCTGGGCAAAGGAAATCTGACATCCTGTGAACGTTTTATCACTCACACAGATAACGGTATAAAAAAAAGAAATATACTGCACATTTGCTCCCATTCCCTCAGTTGAGAGACCAAATGGTAGTTTTAACAGCTATTCTTGCTAAGCAGAGCTGGGCTGTTACCCTGATATTAAAGCCTATGAATATCATTATCATTATCATACTCAGGGCATAGGGGTGGTTTTAACATTGATATGGACGTTTAAAAATCAGTCAAACTATACAGGAAACTCAGTGTTTTAATCCGATTCACAGACTGATTCACAACTGACCAGTTTTTGGTTTTATAGTTTTATATACAGTAAGAGTATTTGACCACTATCTTTTATTTATTAAATCAAAATTTCCAAATAGTACACTTAATTTAAAAAAGTTAAAGTGTTACATTTTCACAATACAAATGTATTTAATGAATTAAGCACAACACAATACTTATAAATATTTATGTTACAAATAGTCTCATTAGTCTGCAATCTAATTGTTTAAATATATACATATTTACATATTCCATAATTCATCAATACATGTCCCATACCATCCAAACCCAAATCAACACCAGTCTTAAAGTTAATTCTAAGTTAAAGTTGTCTTTCTTTGGTATGGCTGTAAGAGGATAATGGTATCTAGTGAGGTCAGAATCAATTATCAACTGACCCTTTTTCCTTTTTAGAACAGACGACATTCATCAGCACTATATTGTGTTTATGTAGGACAATATGATATCTCAGCTAGAAAAAAATTAAATACAATGTGAATTTTCCTCATGCACTTACATTTAAAATTTAGAAATAGCAGCATGTGCATTTACTTATTTTTTATGTTTTTATAAATGATACATTTGTCATGAGATAATAATCCTTTCAATGAGGGATGTTTATGGCACTGTAGTAGATTTTTCTGTGTGAATTTCCACTAGACAAAATTAAAGATGACGATCAACTATGCGCAGTGTATGTTCTGTACAGTAACTCTTCAAAAATGTAAAAGAATTCACAATGCTGACAGAAGTTTACAACACTGCTGAATTGTGAGGTAAAAAAAAGGAATACCATAAAAGTAGAAATAATTCAAAAATCAGGCCAGCATCAGTTGCTATTGCTCATAAATATAACTTCACTAGCTCATTCATGTGATTGGAACTGCTTTTAAACCATTTATATTTCAGCTCCACATGAAGGCCGAATGTGTATTAAGCTTATGTGCATTAATGTGTATTAGACAACGTTTGTGCTACGAATTTGTACAATATCCCAAATTGTGTGGATTGTTAAGGAAAGGTGTATCATTACATATCTAAACAGTCAAAAAATAATAATAATAATAATAAAAACATTGAATGATTCATTGCACTAGCACGAACACAAAAAAATCTAGCTTTAAAACTTATTTTAGCCCATATTCATGCCCATTATAGTGCTATGTCTGTTCCTACTGAGGTATTTGAATTCCAAACATATAAAGAATTGATAATACAAAGAATTGGCATATAAATATTGTAACGCTTGTCTATTACCAATATACTGTTTGTGAAGCATCCATAAGATTCAGCACAGTAGGGCAGATAAACATGTATGCAAAAATGCTGTCTGAATCTGGAGTTGGTTGTGACTCAACTAAACCTGTCATAACAGTCAAGATCAAAGACATACTAAACCATCTCCAAAGCTGTGCATCCTAACAAAGCTGCACAGCACTGCTCTTCCAATTCCCAACTTATAACAAAAACATGATTCTCATAACTGAGAATTCATATTGTGTTTGTACTTCCCTAACCTCTTGAGTTGTGACTGCAAGGCTACATTTCTGAAACAGTAGTAAGCTGACACATTTGTCTTTTTGTGGAATAAAACAAGGGGGAAAAAACACATCCTCCACTTCTTTGCTGGGATGTGAAGTGGAGAAGATGCTAAATAGCCTCGACCCCCAGAGGCAGACTTCTGTTACCCAGTGTGCTAAAAAAAAAGAAAGAAAAAAGTGTGCTGTTTCTCATTTGGCTCAGTCCTCAAATGTCTCACACACACACAACAAAAAAGGGGAAAAAATTATATTGATCACATTTTAACCTAACCCATGAGAATATGTTATATGGGAAATCCTAAGGGAAACAAACCAGGTTAGATTTTTAAAGTGAAATGCATCAGTCTGGTGCAGTTATTATGTCATCTTATTATTATTAGAAATGAGACTATATATTGTGATGCAAACGCACGGTTAAAATAAATGTCAAATGAAACAATGAAATCGTAGGTGTCATAATATATGAATTACTTTGATAGAAAAAATACAATAGATGTTTCTTAATTTCTTCACTTGTAAGCATTCAAGTTTGAAGTCTACATAAATTAAACTGTGGAGTGAATATAATGTAATGTAATGTAATGTAATGTAATATAATATACCTTTGTTGACAGAACAAAAGTTATAAGAGTTTGGCTTGGCATGACAAATCACTGAATTCAATTTGCAATGAGTTTCCACCAGCTCTTTTTCTAACATGCACAATCAAATACCTGCCTGTTTACTCCACCATAGTAATATATTATACATCTAAAACTCCCTTTCGCACAATGCTAGAGCCAGATATATTGACTTATGGAACAATTTCCCTGTGACCACACCGGCTCACCTATGCCAACAACAGGCTTTATCCTCTAAACCATGCAAGCAAGTCTTCAAGAGTTGTTTACCTCTACCGTCACTTCAAATCAGACCGAGAGCCTCTGTAACCCAAGACCAAAAAAGATCTCACCTGAAAATTGCATAATAGCTGTAGCTTCAGATGCCTCTCAGACTGCAAATGTTACATAACTGTGCATATAACAAATGTGTAGTGGAGAAAAAAGTTGAAATGTAAGATAATCAAGGCTGGGAAACACTGTTCCCTTTCAGTCGGTCACTCTCGACGTCACGTCGGAGGACCGACGAAATTGGGATCTCGCTTAGAGGGACCAATCTACTTCGAGTTTAAACTAAACGAGCCAATGCACATTGGCATGCGATTATTGCATCCAGCTGCTGCTGATCACAGCGTGAGTATAAGTAGGCAGCAGATGCAGCGCATATTCAGCTTTTCGCTTCGGAGCCGAGCGATCACATCGTTCCGCTCCTGACTACTCTATGGAGAGAAGACTGAACGAGTTCAGCACGCTCTTGGAGAGCTCTTCGTGTTGGCGGACGGCGGTTCAGCGGTGGTGGTTTCCCGTGTCGAGTGGGTTGCGCACTTCAGGCTGCACTACCCCCTGTTGTGTTGCAAATTATCATCTCCCCTGTGCGCCTCAGCACACTAAAATAGCTTTTTCCCCTAAAAGAGCAATTTCGGGTGCGTCTTTCTAAAGACGACGTTGCTTGGCAATCTTGACGTTACGTCTTTATAAAGACGATGTGGGTCTTGCTATAGACAACGTATCACCCGGGCGTTCTGGATGCGGTCGTTACCTGGCGCTGGGTGATGGTCACGATCGCTGCCTCTCGTGCCTGGGCATGAAGCACACTGAGGTGACTTTCGTGGATGGCTCATGCTCCCATTGCAGGGGTATGACCATCTCGGAGTTGCGGACCGGACTCTGTTACCTGCAAGGGGGCGGAGTGCCCGTGCCACTGCCTAGATCTGGGGTTCCCTCTGGTGGCAGCCGGGTGCGTCCTTTTTCTGGCGGTGGGCGGAATGGTCTTACGGTCACGGTGAGGAATTACCCTAAGAGAGAAGGGGATGCCCAAGCCCGCCGGCACTTCGAAACCAGCGGAGCTCTCAAAAAGAGCAGGCTGGACCCTCCCGGGGGGTACCACCTGTTTCTTCCGAGGCTCCCCCCGACGATCGGATGTCGATTGCAGCATCGGAGGGTGAGCCAGAGCTTTCTGGAGAGGAAGATTCGGCTGCGCTGCTCTCCTCCGGGACCGTAGCAATGCCTGGATCGGATCCAGAAATAATGGCTATGCTTTCCCGGGCCGCCGTAGGGGTAGGGCTCGAGTGAAGACTTTCCCCGTGTCCCGAGCCCTCAAGGTTGCACGATTGGTGAAAGGGGCAGGTCCCGCGCTGGTTCTATCGCGCCCCGCGCTGGTTCTTTCTTCCCGGAGGTGCATGAGGAGTTCAACAAGTCGTGGACGGCACCTTTTTACTGACGGAAACCGATCTGCTGATTCCTCCTCCCTCACCACCCTCGATGGTGGGGCAGTCAGGAGGTTACAAGGGTCCCCCGGTGGAGCGGTCGGTTGCGATGCAGTTGTGTCCTAATACCGCCTCCAACCGGCAGGGAGAACCGTGCCTCCCCTCCCGGGTCTGTAGGTACTCGGCTGGCCAGCGACGCCTATACGACCGATGGAGAAACTGCCTCCGCCTTACGCGCTACAGCGTGATTGCAAGTGCACCAGACCAAGGCACTGACGGACTTGCACGAGGGTGGTCAAGACCCAGAAGTTCGCAGAGAACTCCGAACCGCGGCGGACCTCGCGCCACGAGCGACGAAGGTTACGGCGCGGTCTCTGGGTCGTGCCCTGTCCACTATGGTGGTCCAGGAGCGCAATCTCTGGCTGTGTCTGGCAGACATGTGCGAGATGGACAAGACACGATTCTTGAACGCCCCCGTGTCCCAGGCCGGCCTGTCGGCGACACGGTGGAGAACGTGCCCAGCGGTTCTCCGCTGACCAGAGCAGACTGAGGCCATCAGGTACATCCTGCCGGTGTGCAGCTGCTGCCGTCGCAGAGGGCGCCCCCTGCCACCGCCAAAGCAAGAGCAGAGCTCCTGCGGCCTCCAACAAGCTGTGCCGTGGAGCCGGTCGCAGAGCAGCCGCCCCACCCATCCAGGCCCCCGCCAAACCTGGAGGCAAGCGAAAGAGCAGAGGCCCGGCGAGGGGCGGACCCAGGGTGGAGAGGACGTGCTCTTCAGGAGATGGTAGCACACCACTCCTCCCAGGAGGAGGGCCGCGGCGGAGAATTCTTTTTACCCACCACTGACCCTTTAGGTCGGTTCGGTACCAAACTTCTCGCACAAAGAGCCTTCTCATTTTTGGGTCCAGGCACCGGGGCACCGGTTTGTGTTGGTTGTGGACGATCTAGTACGTCCACACTCACCACTGATTTAGTTCGCCAGTGACAGCAGCAGTGGGCGGATCCCCCCCGGGGAGGACGAACCAACGGTTTACCCACGCACCCTCTGCTCGAACGAAGGTCAGTGTTACACATACTCAGACCCCGCCTCGGACCGGCTAAGAGATGCCTGGGCCGGGTCCCTGCGTTTTTCCGCGCTTCCCCACTGCGGGTACGCCTGTAGTTCGGTTGATGCCTTTAGCGCGGTGTCTGGGAGCCTGGCTTGCGCTACCCAGCCCGTCTCGATGGCTTTTTCGAACCGTCAGGCTCGGCTATGCGATCAGTTCGCCCGGCGCCCCTGTCTCTGCGTGCAGTAGCGCCGATAGCACAGTCCTGCTGGCGAAGGACGCGATAGAGCTGGTCCCTCCAGCCGATATGAGGTCTGGGTTTTTACAGCCCTTACTTCATTGTACCAAGAAAGGCGGTGGGTTGAGACCTAACTTGGACCTGCGCGTCGTGAACCGGGACCTTCACCGGCTCCCGTTCAAGATGCCCACGCAGAAATGCACTTTCAGGTGTATCCATCCCCAAGACTGGTTCGCAGCGATCAACCTGAAGGACAAGTACTTTCATGTTTCGATCCTTCCGCCACAGGCCATTCCTGCGGTTTGCGTGTGCATTCGAGGGGATGAGGCATCATAACAGTACAAGGTCGCCTGCCTACGGATCGGGCTGTCCCTGTCGCCACGTTGTCTTTCCGAAAAGTTACGGATGGCAGCCTTGTTCCACGATTGGAGAGCAGGGCATTCGATCCCAGCACAACGACCCTCGACGATTGGCTATACTCGCCAGGTCTCAGGAGCATTGGCGCTGACAGTGTGACTTGGTTGCTTTCACACATCAGCCTGGTGGGCCTTCAGGGACTGGGAAAAGAGCATCTCTCCCCGACGACCAGAGAGAGGATCTCTTTTCACACTGGTATGGAGTTGGACTCGGTCCTCCGAAACGACAGCACGCCTCACGCTTAGGAACTTTGCTCAGTCGGCGTGTTGAACTGGTTGAATACATTCAAGCGCAGGTGGCTCGCGGTTCCCACTGAAATGTTTCAGAGGATCCTGGGGCAGATGGCGGCCACGGGCTGGCAAGTCAAGCGCACTGGGGCACCTCCCAGACACGCGAGACGATGCAGGACGGGAGGCCTGGCCGTTGGCAGAGTCCCGAGGTGGGCTTGGCAACGCGGCACTTTCCGGGTCCAATTTACTCCGGCCTGCCGCCAAACCTTCACCCCTGTGGTCAGACCTTGCGTTCCTCCGGGCAGGAGTGCCCCTGGCGCAGGTCTCCAGGCATGCTGTGGTTTGCTCGGATGCCTCAACCACCGGCTGGGGGACAACGTACAACGGGCTTGCAGTGTTTTGTAGGGGTTGGACGGGCCGGCCTTCCGACTGCACTGGCAATAACCCCTGCCCTTCGAGGTGCTGGCAGCGCACTTGCCCTGAGCCGTATCAAAGGGCGATTACGATTGAGCAAAGCCATGTACTGGTTCCGCACACGGACAATACAGCGGCAGTGGCGTACACAACCGCCGCACCCACGGTGCGTCTGCGCTCAAGCTCGCTATATCGACAACTCGCACGACACCTCATCCTATGAGTCAGAGATCTGACCGGCGCTGCGTGGCTGTTCACACTTCATGGGCTCCTGCTTCACAGCGGCACCGACGCGCTTGTCCGAGTGTGCGCCCCGGGAGAATGGCGACTCCATCCCCAAACGGTCCAGCTGATTTGGAGTAGTTTCGGAGCTGCTCAGGTAGACATGTTTGTCTTTCCAGAAACTTCTCACTGCCAGTTGTTCTTCGCCCTTACTGAGGGAACACTCGGCACGGACGCTCTGGTACACAGCTGGCCGCGGGGCCTTCGCAGGTATGCGTTTCCCCCATTGAGCCTTCTGGCACAGTTGCTGTGCTAGGTCAGGGAGGACGAGGAGCAGGTCATGTTAGTGGCGCCCTATTGGCCCACCTGGACCTTGTTCCCGGAACTAATGCTCCTCGTGACAGTCCCTCCTTGGCCGATTCCTATGAGGAAGGATTTACTGACTCAGAGAAGGGACACCCTTTGGCACCCACGTCCAGACTTCTGGAAACTTCATGTCTGGTCACTGGACGGGACACGGAGGTTCTAGGTGGCCTACCCCAAGGGTTAGTTGACACCATCACTTCAGCGAGAGCCCGGGCCGACCACACCCACGCGCACGCCTACGCTTTGAAGTGTAACCTGTTCTTTGAGTGGTGTTCTTCTCACCGAGAAGACAGTCGGAAATGTCCGATCAGAGTCGTGCTGTCATTTCTGCAGCAGGGGTTGGAGCGAAGGCTGTCTCCATCCACCCTTAAAGTTTATGTCTGCTGCGATTGCTGCTAACCACGACCCCGTAGAAGGGAGGGCGTTGGGGAAGCATGACTTGGTCGTCAGATTCCGTAGGGGGGCGAGAAGGTTAAATCCTCACGGCCCCCCTAATACCTCTCTGGGGACATGCAGTGCCCCCGCCAGCACCTCGCGCACCCTCAACAGCAGGCCCCGGTTCTGAGCCTTTAAAGGCAGTGGCGTGAAGTTCCTCTCAATGAAGCTTTGCTCCTGCTGGCATGGCACATATTATCCAAGAGGGTTAGGGGCAACCTGCACGCATTTGCGGTCAACGACGTAGTGAACTAGAGTGGGCCGAGCGGATCCCAGGTAAACCCTGAGGCCCGCCCGGCTAATGCCTTTTATAGCGTTCCGCTACTCCCTTCCGGGAATCAGCGTTGGGGAACTCAAGCGCTGCCCTCGGAGGAGGGGGGGCAGACAGACCCAGCCCTAGCCTCTTGCTCTTTCCCGTCCGCAAGCCCTGTTTAAGGTGCTACGTTTAGATCCCCCTGGACGCAAAGTCCTCTGTCCACTCACCGGAACCTTTCAGACCAGCTCTGTGTCTGCTCACGCGCGGCCGGCAGTTTAAGGGGTAATGCGTCGCAAAAGCTAGAGGATGCCCATGGATAGTGGATGCCATCACCCTAGGCTTAGTCAGGAAAGGGTGGGCCCGCTCTAGATCAGGGTGCGAGCTCACACTCAACCTAGAGGTGTTGCCCATTCCTCCCGGGCGTTGCTCGTGCGCCTCGCTGGAAGAATTTGTAGAGCCTGCGGGTCTGGGCGACCATAACACATTCGCTAGTGTCTATAGCCTTGTGTGAGCGGGATCTCCTGTGTTCTCACCTACAAACGGGTAGAAGGCATGAGAGGCCCTGGCTTAGGGTTCGGCTTGCCAAAATACTCCAGCGAGTCCAGAAAGCTAGACACTGTTGAGTTCCTCTGTTCCCCTCGGCAGCAGACGTGGCGGAGCGTCCGGCGCCCACGGCTCTCACTCGTTGAATCCTCAAGAACTGGTAGAAGGCTGGGTTCTATATGTAAGACCTAAGTGGATCTCATTTGTGTAAAGTCCACGGTATAGCCTCGAGGCCTTGTTTCCCCGGCAGACTTTTGCCATTCCAAGAGGGTTCAATCACCTTTATTCTTCCATATGCACCTAAGGGATGGCTATATGTGTATTGCTTCCAAAACCTCCTTCAGGAATGTTGGAGCTTCCGTAACGTCCCTGTTCTAAGTAGAACGGGTACGTTTTCCTAGTATTATCCAGTCTTACTCGTTTGGGTAGTGCCATTGCAGCAGTAGCTGGGCCTCTTGTGAAGAAGCCCTGGCCTACACCAAAAAATAGGGGCACAGGTGGCTTCCACAGGACACAGGAAGGGGCAGTAGCTGTGGCCCTTTAGTAGGATCCCAATTTCGTCGGTCATCACGAAGTGAGTCGAGAGTGGGCGACTGAAAGGGAACGTCTCGGTACGTATGTAACCCCGTTACTGACCCAGGGAGGAACGGGAAGGGACGTCACGTCCCGTCGCCACAGATCATGTACCACGCTGAAAGCGGCGGGTCACCGGCTAGGGCTCCTCAGCGGACCAACAAACCACCCTGAATATGCGATGAATCTGCTGTACTACTTACCCTACTCACGTGTGACTCAGCAGCAGCTGGATGCAAATAAGAGCCTGCAAATGTGCCCTTGGCTCGTTTAGTTTCCAATCGAAGTAGATTGTTTAGCCCTCTAAGCCGATCGATCCAATTCGTCGGTCCTCCGACTGACGTCTCCGTTCCCTCCTTCAGGGAACGAGGGTTACATACGTAACCGAGACGATCTACACTTTGCATTGACTAATCAATATATTTCTGGTCAAACAGTAAATTTCTGGTCAAATAGTCAACTAGTAAGAATGTGAGGCCATGCAAACTCTAGTGTTTGGTGGATGTCAGTGATGAAGTGATTTTGGGAAGGACTCTAGCTGCTGAGATGGGTTTATTTCCCCTATAAACCTATAAATGGCCTGCCGGGTTGTCGTTAGAAGAGATGGATGTGGGGAAGGTGGTCTGGTGCCAAACCATGATCCACACTGGCGGGAAACACCCCTAGCTGGGACTAGGGCTGAAACGACGCATCAGCGTAATCGAAAATATGTCAATTTGCAAGGAATGCATCAATGCATTTTCAAGACTTACAACCAAATTCTAGTCAAACCTGGATGTATGAACAAAGCTACAATGAACAGTTAGTTGTCTGTCCTGTGTTAATCATGAGAGGTTTAGTTTACTCAAAGAGATGGAGAAATGAGTCGCGTTCATCCAAATATCCACTGGAGCTGTTATTGGTGCGAGACATGTGGCTTAGAATATTCTGCACATGGTTACAAAGCAATTATTTAAAAGATCTGATGGATAAACTAGCACCTTCATTGGATTCATTTATTTAATAACGCACCGTCAATTGTGATAAAACTTCCCAGCATTATAGACATTTTTGATATGGTTACACTGTGGTTACCCGAGTTAGAATACAGTTGTGACTGCATCTGTTCATTCATTCAGATATGTATTCAAGCAGCTGTTTCAATCTGCAGAATGAACAAAACATTTTAAGTCTTACACCAGTAAGCAAATGCTGTTGTCAATCCCAAAGACTGACTGTGAACTCAGCCATCATGGACATTTGTATTACTGATAGATGACTTTTAATTATTGGCACTTTATTCTTTAATGTTGGGATTTGTAAAGTAATGGAAAGTAACTAATCGAAAAATGAATGGCAGAAGTTGTGGTTCTTATTTATTGGTACACTGTAAAAATTGATTGTGATTTTAACAGTAAAAACCTGTTAACAGTAAGATTCCATACTATATTCGGTGAATAAATGCAATTACATTTAATGTAATTTTACAGTATAATACTGTTAAAAATACGTTTTTTGGAAGTGAAAAATAAAAAGTCATTGTATAATTTACAGTGAAAAACTATAAATTGACACTCCCAGAATTCCCTGCATGACACTTCATATTTGATGTTTTTTTGTTGAAATAACATGTTTCTTCTTCTTAGTTTTTTTCTTATCAGTTGTGTACATTAGGGTTGTATGTTACATCTAATGTTGTTAAATTAATGTTTATTGCATTACAGTATCATGTGTGTCACCGTGATGGGGTTTAGTGTTTGTGTGAATGACACTGTGCACCTTCTATATATAAGTATTGCCCTCCTCAGCTCGTAGAAAAGAAGCTATCTGTGATGAGCTTTGGTTCATCATGTGACTTTCTCATCACCACCAGTTTTTGCTGGTTATCAGTGCATTACAATAGTTCAAAACAGATATTAGTACTTCAATACGTTGGTTTATTAACATTACATCAGTTAATGAAATACGGTATTTTATTGTGAATTTAAGTCAAGTCTGTAAAACCTAAAATGTTGCTACCATATTTTTTTACGGTGAAGTTCTGGCAACCACAGCTGCCGGTATTTTTCCGTAAATGTAACAGATTTTTTTTACAGTGTAGGTTACCTAAAGGATTATCGACTATTAATCAATTAACAAGAAAAACAATTGAAAAATGTGTTGACTAATTGAAAAATGATCGTTAGTTAGTGTCGCCCCCTAGCTGGGTTGAACACAGTTTCACACGTTTGAAGCGTAGAAAGCCTCTCACTCCAACTGTTGCCCTTGACCAAGTCAAGCACCCAAACGGACAAAGTCAAGTCAAGTCAAGTCTGCTTTATTGTCAATTCTTCCACATGTACAGCACATACACACAGAAAATTGAAATTGCGTTACTCTCAGACCCTTGGTGCATACAGATAACACTACAGTAGAACATAAATACAGATAGATACAGATTAAATACAAAATACAACTATACAAATATACAAATAAGGTCAAATGTAAAAAAATATATAAAGCACAAGGCATATGGCAGATAGAGTGCAAACCAGTAAAGTAAACAACAGTGCAGATATAATGATTGTAGTGCAAAAAAATTATTTGAAAGCCAGTGAAGACCAGTGTTGGGGGTAACGCATTACAAGTAACTTGAGTTATGGAACCAGATTACTTGTTTAGTGTTTACATTAGCCAGAAACATAACTTTTTTAATTAAAAACAAAGGAAGCCCAGCCCAGATTTAACACTAGAACTTCCGGAATTCTATAACTACTACAATAGCCATAGCGGTCATTCTGACCATTCATAGACTGAACTGAATGCCATTTTTGTCATATGATATTTACATTCGAAGCTTCTTTTGAGTTTTTACAATGAAGCTTTGAATGTCTGTTTTCATATTTTATGACATCATCACCCTTAAAAATACGATATTTTTTTGTAATATTTAATTGTGTAAGAGCTAAGTAGACCGCTCCCGAATGTGCACGTCTTGCTTTGTGTCCGGCAAGAGGGAGAAAAAAAGTTTTTCACCGCAGTGAAAATGTTGTATTTGAAAGTCTAAATGCCAACAAATATGACCTGAAGCAGAATATTTCTGTAGATAAATCATGTTGTGAATTTTTCAATTTTCTTTTTTCAATACATTTTTACTTTTGTACTTTACAACTGTTTGGATCAGATGAAGTGGAAACAATTATATGCAGCCACCACTGGAATCATGATCCATGAATAAATGTATCTGTATTGATAGTATAGGTAGGCCTAATAATAAACAGTCATTGTCGCTAAAAATAAATGCCTAATTAGTTTGTTTTATTTCACAATATCAGTCTTGTCGGGGCTAAAATTAGCCTATATGCTTTAGCTATAGCATTACACTAGCATAAAAATAATAATAGCCATTATTATTGTAGCGTCTGGACCACTCAAACACACAATATATATTGTGTGTTTTATTTATATTTACAATCTCTGTCAACCCCCCCTCCGTTCACAAGCCAAATGAGGACCCATGAACCCTTCCCCCCGAAAAGCGTAACACCCCAGGAAAGCCGAACAGGCCCCTGGTCCCCATGGCAACCAACGCTGATGACTCATATGCCGTTTTTATGTTCCAAAAGAATGTAAAGCAGAGTGACATCCTGCATGTCCCAGGGCAAGAGGCACAATGCACAGTAGAAATTGACTCTTCTCTGATTAATTAATAGGAAAACCTTTCTTTTAATGAACACACGTGATCCTTAAGGTCATTTTGTATATTATTGTCATTGTGTATTTTGTTTTTGAAATTGTATACTGTTATGCAGGTTTATAATCGAAACACACTCCTGTCATCCTTTCACTATTTGTAATCCTACCTTGTCTAGTATCTATGAATCCGCCTTCTTATGATCGAAACAAGCGTGTATAGTATATATTGGTACATAGGCAATATATATAGGTCCTTAGAAACCTGTATTAATTTCGATTTTAGTCCATTTGCAAATTACCATGCTTAGAGATCAAAGGGGTCGTAAACCCTCCAGCAATTGTCACCTCCCGCTCAGAATTTCCATCTCTGTCATTGGACAAGCCCATCTTGAAAGGCGGGGATCTTCTCCGACCTTAACGGCCCGGCTCCAGGGACCCGCCCCAGACGGTGGTTCAGTCAGATGCTAAGATGAAGATGTGAGAAAAACGCTCCAGGATACCAAAGCTCGTGCCAGGCTCCGGCCTTGTCCTTTCCATTTCAATCAAGATTCTCTGACTCAAAACTGTTTCTTTTCATCGACCCAAATTCAGCAAAGATCTACGGGAAGCTTTAATATTTGCATCAGGAATCTCTTTCAGACTGCCGAGACTCGCTAAGTATCAAACTTGGTCTTATTAATTTATATATTAAGTATCAGTTACACCTTTTTTACAAAGGTGTGTTTGAACTAAGAATCTGACTCTTCCCTCAGGTGTAGATCTGCTGAATAAGCAAATGGTTCCAAAAATTCATTCTTTATGCCTCTTTCTGAGTTAAACTTTAACCCTTTCCTACACCAACTGTATGTGTGTGTTTGTGTGTAATGTGTATGTTAGACATTTTATGTGTGTTTGTATGTTAGACCGGCTTAATGTGTTTCTGTAGTATGTTAGACTAGTTTAAGTGTTTATGTAGTAAATAAAACCTTACTTGTATCACACTTAACGTGGTTCATTGTTTGCTTATAACTGGAGTCACTTACTCATGCAGATTTATGCTACAAGCTCTATGTAGAATTGTACAGTAAGAAAGTTAATTCCCTTAACCAGGAAATTAACATTCTAAGAATTGACAAGACAGTTTGCCCTGAGAGGTCAGCTAAATATCTACAACAGATCTAAAATATTCATAATTAATTCTCACTAGTATGGTTAATATCTATGTCCCATATGCTGATTTTCGTTACATTATTATTTATTTTATTGGCTATTTTTATAACATTGAAGTAGGCTATTATTGATAACAGCCAGGCTATAGTCTTCGAGCCTAGCATATCTGGAACCGTGGCATATTGAATGACAGCAGTTGTTGTATTGGAGGTGTCCACACGGCTTTTTACTAACAGGAATTTTAGCTTAGCAATAGAATATAAAAACAACTAGAACAAAAGTTTCTAGGCAACAGTGATGTGCATCTTCAACCGTGGGGAAAAAAAATTGCAAAAGCAGAAATTATACGCCTTCTGTAATGCGAACGGTCAATTTGACCGCTTTGGCCATTCAAGGTAGAAATACTCAGAACTCGTTTGTGTTTTGTAATTTTAATAAAATAATGTTATAATAAAATATACACACACATTTAGGAAAAGTCAGGGTTTTATAGTTATATGGGTTTTATTTCAACAAAGTTATTACATTTAAAATTTAAAAACGGTCAAAATGACTGCCTTGGTAGTTCTAGTGTTAGCATGTAATGCAAAAGTAACGCAACACATTACTTTCCATAATATTAACTAATTAGGGAGTAAAGCAATATTGTAATGCATTACTTTTTTAAAGTAACTTTCTTCAACACTGGTTAAGACCTCAAGACAAGACAATCTCAGGTCTCAGTTTCAAATACAGAAATGGATGCTGCTCCTAACTCTGAGGACAAAACTAATAACTCTGATCAAATGCAGCCTACTAATTGACAGAGCTGGCTCAAGTATGAGGCAAATCTAATCATCAAGCAAGGGTCACTTCGGTCAGTTTTGTGGCTCTAATTGGACGCAGAGAGGATGATCAGAGAGCACACGGGACATTTAACAAGAGCCAGAGGAGAGCATGGTCAGATGAAGATGATGAGTTGATGCAAGGCATGTTGAATTTTGGGATATAAATGGATGCCCTTCAACCCTTTATCCTTGCAGTCAAACAACAGGTCAGTTTACTCCCCAAAAGCCGCCAACAAACCCACTTCTAGCCTGACACCAAAACTCACTTTTTCCAGCCTATCTTGCCTAGATCAATAGTTTTGCCACCCAACCGTCACTCAAACATAACCATAATTACTCACCAATCCAAGCTTTCCACCTTTGTCTTCTCCACTATTGTGGACACTCAAATGGAACGTCAATGCTAAACCAGGTTTGGCTTGGTCACCATTGAGCCAGCAACTTCATCGAGGTCTGACAGTTAATCTATCCTGCAACCAATGTGGTAACCTCCAGCGTGCATTCGATCAACATCAGGGTCCCCCAATACCTAACATTCACTGTACAAAGAGGAGCACAAGAACCATACTGAGGTGCTAATATAATAATGATCAGCGTGTAATAGTCTTCAATGCCTTACAGGAGTAAATAATGGTGAAAGGCTCTTGATGTAATTGTTTCTTTTTTCAATAAAATTATTTTCAGTATCATAACTCCAGCCATTTGAAGAAATTGTTGAGACAAGTGCTAAATGAAATCATGCTTGAGGTTACAGGTTGATTTTTTTCCCTACCACTGCATTTTTCAGCAGTGAAAACGGGCATTCCAGATTATGCGTATCTTGATTGAAATGCAGTAGCATGTGAGTAGTTTTATACACAATTCACAGATATTTCATTCATAAATGAGTACTATCAAAGCAACAACCTGAGAGATGATTATAATAGTGCTTGAAATCTCACAGGCTAAAATGAGTCATGCTTAGGTGTAATACATGCAAATTCAATATTTAAAACTCAAACTGACTTTCACCCACACTATTTGATATTGAATTTGTTCCGGCTTATTTCCGGATTACTTTATTTAAATATATATATATAAAAATTGAATTCATACGTATAGTGCAATGAATATACTATGATGAATGTTCTTTCGAGGGCCTTTAAAGAACCTTTGATTATTCTTGCAAAAACATTTTTAAAAAAAGTTCCTGTTTATTAATGTAATTTGGAGAAAAAGAAAAAAAAAAAAAACTGACTGCCAATCTATTCTTCCCCACATGGCATTAAATAAATAGTATCATATTCTCTCAAAATCCGATATGTGACCTTTATCTTTTTATGACAAGGCAAGGTTAGTTCAGGTTTTAAAATGTCATATGGTGTGACTCCACAAGAAATTAGTGAATTAATTCATTATTAATAATTATTTTATTGTTTTTACTACACACAGAATACATATATTTTTATATAAGTACTTTCAACATCTATTTGGTCTCAGACCCTGCATAGTTCTTGTATTCTGGATGAAGCACAGCAAAATGGAACAGAATGCAGACTATTCACAAAGTGCATGTTTAAATAAAAAGTACCTTTTAAAATGATACACTCATGGAGACCCAACACAATGGCCAACAACTAAAAATGTTTACATTGACCAATGATGACAAAGTGTGCAAACTGAGAACATGCAGCCCTTTGACAGAGATAAAAAGCATGCTTAAGTTGCTTCTTTTAATTTATTCCCTTTAATGTACTACCATTACAGCCATTAGTTTAAAAACTCCAAAACTAGTTAACGTCAGGAATCATTTAGTCAGTTACTGAATGATTAATTGACCATCCCAAGTAGATGGTGTCTAAAGTTTTCACTTAGTACTTGCCCATGTATTTATATTGCAATTACAAACATGTATTGTAAAAGTGTAACTAAATTAAGCATTAGCGTTAGTTCTGGCAGGTCACGGGAGTCAAGTTTGCATCAGCTGATTCTCAGCTGATCACATCTACCTATAGGAATACAACACCGATCGCGGCATTCCTATATAAGCTCTATTCAGTATTATTTCAGCAGTTTTTCAGCTTGCTCCGGAGCAAATTACCCTCCTCCATCCCCAGCTCCTCCTTTCGCCACAGTCAGGACTTGGCTTTCTGATATTCCTTGCTAATCAGACTCCTTTATCTTGAATAAAGTGTTACACTTAAATATCATTAAGTACATTAATGATATGTGCCCTGTTCTGTTCTGTTAACCCTAGGGGGTTATTATTGCTGCTCTCCCTGCTCATTCATGACAGGCTGCATGGATGGGCAGGGAAGTTTTTTGCCCTGAACAGAACCATACCGCCAAACCAAACTTTATGCTAAGTATCTATCATTTTGACGATAGTGGTCCTGACAGAAGTGCTTTAAACAAAATACAGAAAGAAGGAAAGCGAGAGAAAGATTGGTCTCCTCAGAGCAAACATTTTACACATAAAACATTTATCACTATTTCCCTGTGACAACTCTGATTACAGTTTGAGCTTTCCAAAAGTTGACACATTTTTAGTCAAAATGATGATCCTTTATGTGGCATAGCTTTCAAGGTGTTTTAAAGATAATGTGTGGATCTCAGAGACGGAAGGATGAAATGAGTGAAAATGGAGTATCATCTGTAATTTGTGGTAAAGGCAGCATCTCATTGCATACATTAAAGAGGATAATACTCTTGGATGAATATGATTATTCTTTACTCTAATAATTGCGTAGAGATTCACAGCTTTAGGAAAGAAATTTCAAGGTAAATTGCAAAAGAAGAGATTACTACAAATCCTGCCAACTTATAAAAGCTCTGAAATAAGCCTAAGAGAAGAGATTTTCCTTAATTTGACTAAGCAAACACTTCTCAAACTTCTGGACAAACGCTTATCTATTTCTGCAGTGATATGGTAATAAAGACAAACAGAGAGAAGAGATTTGCTCATACTAAAATCAAATTGTACACTGAGATAATCTCCAAACATTGAAAAACAAAGACAGAAACAGTCAAATTTATAACACTTTCTGCACTGCAAATATACAATTTTGTTCCAAATGTACCATTTTGAATACAAAAAAGATATATATATATTATTTTAAATATGCAAAAGTATGGTATGATTATATGTTACATCATGAAATCAAAATTATTTTAGTTTTCTCAATTCTGGTATATACTGTATATTTAAAAAAAAAAATTTAACTATATATTGGAGTACTACTATTTTAGTTTTTCTAATTCGAAAATTTAACGTTTAATTCCACGTGTTAGCTGATCTTTGCAACTGTTTTTGAAATTTACTAGCAATTTATTAGTTTTTTTGGGATATATATATAGATATATACATACTACATACACACACACACACACACAGCAAAAGTGTTGACTCCTTTATCCCACCTGTAAGCCATTCCAATTGTGTTTAAATTAGGGCTGCACAATTAATCAAATTTCTAATCGCCATTACAATTATGGATGCCACAATTACGTAATCGTTTAAAGTGGCAATTAATCGTTCAAAGTCCACTTTGTTATTCTGTGTGCTTAAGATGCTTTTTTTTTTCTTTCTACATGTTATCTTAAGGGTTTTTCCATTCTTTTAATTTTAGTTTTTGTATAACATTATAATACCACTCATATTTGTACTTTTTTTTTTTTTATTTAAAGAAGAAACCAATCCGATGTTTATTTGACATTTGAGGCTTAATACTATTGAAAAGCACTAAAAGTTTTTCAGTTAGAGTGTTTTCAGCTTGTTTATTTTCATATAAAAATATGGCATGCAGTTAGGCTTCTAACAATGGTATAAACATCATTCAATGCAAATAGTGATAATTGTAATTAATAATCGCAATTACAATTTCAAGGGAATAATCGACAATTATTCCCTTGATTTTTGTCATAATCGTGCAGCCCTAGGTCAAAGGCAAATGCAGCTCTCAGGCTTCTCCTGAAGCCTCCTTATAGCCCCTCAATATTTGAGCACACCAATACAGAGAGCAGATGAAGAGAGGATGAAATGACAATACTTGAAAGGCCCATCAAAGTAGCAGCGTACTGTACACCATCTGTGCATCTGCGCCCTGGTGAGGTGCGCAATGGGAGGTCTAAGGTAAGTGTGAAGAACAAAAATTGCTTTCATCAGTGCAACATACACACCGTTTTGTCCACAAATGTTCTCCAATGGATTTGAACAAATCTGTTCACATCCATCACTGTCAATTAGCACACAATGAAGGAAATCACACAGGAGAGCTGCTGCACTTTTGTACGCTGTATTTCAATCTACCGCTTATTAACTAGCTACCCACAGTTCAGTTTAACCACATAATGACTGATCTGAGACACCAATTTCATACTCACAGTACAGTAAGCCATTTGTCAGAGCACAAACACGCCTCTTTTAAATGTAAAGTCAGATCATTACTATAAAACGATGGCAAGAAAACACATCTTTTTATCCTTGCGTTTTCAATATTTAGTCTGATTCTCAAACAATTGACTCTAATGAACCAGTTCTTTTTAGTGAATCAGAAACATACAGCACAACCAGTGTAGTCTGATTCAAACACAAAACACAAAAACTATTCTTTTGATCAAATCCTTAATCTCAAGACCAATCATTTAAAAACACTCAAACACAGGAGTTACAGTTCAGTCTACACTGAACTCACTAAATATGTCAGAGAAGCTACTGAAACCATATTCAAGTTCTGTATAGTACAGTACGCTACTTAGCAATACTGGAAAATAGAGATTGCTTCAAAGCAGCTTCACAGTATAGTAACAAAATCAATGATGCAAACTTAAATTAGGCAAATCCAAAATACACAAATTCATGTCACTATTTGGCTCCAGTCAGTTCAGTGTTGGTTCAGTTCAGATCAAATAACTGTGTGAAGTTCATTCATCATAAAATGAATTCAAATGAGCAATAAGCAGCTCTACTGAAATCAAGTGTCATTATTCAGTTCAAGTCATTCAAAATTAATTTCAGCTCAATAACAGTATCGACGTTGCAAAATTCATGAATCATGAACAAATTCAATTCAGCTAAAAAGCAGGTTTACATAAGACAATCATGTCATTATTTAGATCAAGTCAGTTCCATTTGTTATCAACACAACTTGAACTGAATATACTCAAATTAATCAAAATATATCAAAATCACAATCAATTTAATCAAAAGCTTCTGAACTAGAATCCTCCACAACCAAACTCTCAGAACATATTCGCATGATTGGGAATTGTAACATATTTTATGGACATGTCTATGCCGTTACCTGATTGGTGGAAGTGAATCAGCACCAAAACAACAAAAACCATGGCAGTAAATGAGCATTGAGCGGGAACAATTCATTTTTAGTGAACTGTCCACCTCAGATTCTTAAACAGTTAATCTGAGCTAAGCCAAAAATTGGCAGACTTGAATTTCATGATTAAACTCAAGTGCTGTTCTGAATTCTGACCACACTCTTTCAAAACGACTGTCCTTCATTTTAGTTTAATGAAATGCAGAATCAAAAAAAAAGAAACGAACAATGTAGACCTACCATTAGGACTCTCCTCATCTATGGCTACAATGGTTGCGGGCGGGCCTGTTCTGGAGAGCTTGCACTCTGTAAAACAAGGACACAGAATGAATGGGAAAAAAGGAAGAGAACAAAGAGACATCAGAATTTCATCAAGTCTAGACCGCAGCGTAACTCATACTAAACAAGACATTTCAATTTCAGCTCACATTAAGTCATACAACCTGCACATAAAAATGGATCTATGCGTACTGTAACCTATCCACTACCGGGACCGGGGGACCACAAGTCAAAGAGAGATTTACAAAATGACTTCTTTATGTGTATAGAGATAGCTGTTACCACTGGGGGTTGTGAAGGGTTAATAGAGTTGTGCTCTCATGCCCGATGAGAGAACAAAAGAGGAACAGAAAGATAAGATACATCGTCTTACCCTCATATTGCCAGTCTGGAGTCACGGATAGTGTCATCGGCAGAGAGCAGGAGAACGATGGAGTGACAGAGAGGTGGGGAGAGACAGAAGAAAAAAGAAGCACAGAATCAAATTTTCCACCGATGCTCGTAAGATAAATAACCAAAGAGAAAGAGACATATACATGGAGAAATTCAAAAGACAAGCAGTGTTACTAGCAAGTGGTGTTCACTCGAGTACATTTATTTTCTGGTGGTCCTCAAGATGATCATGATTTTGCAAAGTAGGAAATATTGCTGAAAGAAATCATGATTTTGCAAAGTAGGAAATGTTGCTGAAAGAACATTCCGGTCAAACTAATAAAGTTCTAGGTTTATCTTTAACCATTAACTACCATTAAAATCAAAGGGAAACGATCAATTACCCTAACTCAACCCTGAAAACTGACTGGTTGAAAGAAATGAGGACATTGCTTTAGGCTAAATTAAAGTAAGCAGACCACAAACAGTTTTTGATAACATTCCTGTCAAACAAATATACCTGCCAAAATTATAAACGCAACACTTTTGTTTTTGCCCCCATTTTTCATGAGCTGAGCTCAAAGATCTAAGACTTTTTCTATGTACACAAAAGGCCTATTTCTCTCAAATATTGTTCACAAATGTGTCTAAATCTGTGTTAGTGAGCACTTCTCCTTTCCCGAGATAATCCATCCACCTCACAGGTGTGGCATATCAAGATGCTGATTAGACAGCATTATTATTGCACAGGTGTGCCTTAGGCTGGCCAACAATAAAAGGCCACTCTAAAATGTGAGCATTTTCCTGTATTGTGCTGGGGGGTTCCGGGGGGGTCCAAAAACCAGTCAGTATCTGGTGTGACCACCATTTGCCTCACGCAGTGCAACACATCTCCTTCGCATAGAGTTGATCAGGTTGTTGATTGTGGCCTGTGGAATGTTGGTCCACTCCTCTTCAATGGCTGTGCGAAGTTGCTGGATATTGGCAGGAACTGGAACTCTCTGTCGTATACGCCGATCCAGAGCATCCCAAATTTGCTCAATGGGTGACATGTCTGGTGAATATGCTGGCCATGCAAGAACTGGGATGTTTTCAGCTTCCAGGAATTGTGTACAGATCCTTGCAACATGGGGCTGTGCATTATCATGCTGCAACATGAGGTGATGGTCGTGGATGAATGGCACAACAATGGGCCTCAGGATCTCGTCACTGTATCTCTGTGCATTCAAAATGCCATCAATAAAATGCACCTGTGTTCGTTGTCCATAACATACGCCTGCCCATACCATAACCCCCCCGCCACCATGGGCCACTCGATCCACAACGTTGACATCAGCAAACCGCTCACCCACACGACGGTATACACGCGTCTGCCATCTGCCCTGTACAGTGAAAACCGGGATCATCCGTGAAGAGAACACCTCTCCAAAGTGCCAGATGCCATCGAATGTGAGAATTTGCCCACTCAAGTCGGTTACGACGACGAACTGCAGTCAGGTTGAGACCCCGATGAGGACGACGAGCATGCAGATGAGCTTCCCTGAGACTGTTTCTGACAGTTTGTGCCAAAATTCTTTGGTTATGCAAACCGATTGTTGCAGCAGCTGTCCGGGTGGCTGGTCTCAGACGATCTTGGAGGTGAAGATGCTGGATGTGGAGGTCCTGGGCTGGTGTGGTTACACGTGGTCTGCGGTTGTGAGCGGTTGGGTGTAGTGCCAAATTTTCTGAAACGCCTTTGGAGATGGCTTACGGTAGAGAATGAACATTCAATTCACGGGCAACAGCTCTGGTGGACATTCCTGCAGTCAGCATGCCAATTGCACGCTCCCTCAAAACTTGCAACATCTGTGGCATTGTGCTGTGTGATAAAACTGCACATTTTAGAGTGGCCTTTTATTGTGGCCAGCCTAAGGCACACCTGTGCAATAATCATGCTGTCTAATCAGCATCTTGATATGCCACACCTGTGAGGTGGATGGATTATCTCGGCAAAGGAGAAGTGCTCACTAACACAGATTTAGACAGATTTGTGAACAATATTTGAGAGAAATAGGCATTTTGTGTACATAGAAAAAGTCTTAGATCTTTGAGTTCAGCTCATGAAAAATGGGGGCAAAAACAAAAGTGTTGCGTTTATAATTTTGTTCAGTGTAGAATCCTAAACCCACTCCTAACAATTAGCAACCCCTAAAATCAACATGGGCTCTGTGGAACAACGTTCCTCTACCCACATTTTTGCAAAAACTTATGTATACATATAATTAACTGCAGTTTCCAGCTGAAATAAACATTAAATAAGCAGTAAAATAACAACAACTTTTATTTTGCTTCACGCAAATTATGATTACAGTGCAGAATATAAATTAATAAAGACATATTTTCAAACATTTCAATCTCGATTCCCACTGGTTGTACACTATTTTAATCCAATACCACCAAAAATGTTGATCCATGAATGTCCTACTTGGCAAAATCATGGTTACAAAGCAACTGGACATCAAAGTGTCCATGATTTTGCCAATTAAGAAAGAATTTACCCATATCTATATCTTTTTGTTTGTTTGCTTTGTTTGGTCCTGGTACAGCACTCCTGTCAAACAAACATATCCCTAAACAGTACATGCCTTCAAGTATAAATATTTGATGGATATTATGATCATTTTGAAATCCTAACCTCAGCCCTATCCCTCTCAATTCCAGTCCCAGTGACCCACCGCTCTGCATATTTTGCATGTCTCTCAAAATATAACACACCTTATTCAAATCACCAGCTCGTTATAAGAGAGCTCCATGCATTAACTGTGTTTCGATGGACACTGTCCCTACACAGTGTTCACTGCTCCCTACTCCCTGAGCACGGGAAATATGTTGAAGTTCACCACTTCGGAACATTCATTCACTGAACTGCGCTACTTTCCTGCCTGCAGCGTCTTCACACACAGACAAAACTCACAGACAATTGTAAAGTGTGACATAATATACAACTGTAAATAAATACAATTTCAATTCACGTCTTGCACGCTTTAATGCCCTTTGAATGGAACATATACAATCCCTTCAAACTGGAATCATGGCGGAATATCCTGTGAATATCCACTTCGCAGGGTCGAATAGAAGTGATAAGAGAAACTTACAAAATGTGCAAAGCGGGGGGGTCGCGACAACTGGAATTGAGAACTGCTGTCCTAAACCTCACCCTAAACTTTGGTTGACGAAAGCCCCAACCATAATCTTAATCATTTCAGTCTACAAGCACAGGAAAATGATAACAATGTTCTTCAAACCCTGATGAAAATCAACTGGATGAAAATATACACCTATCCCAAACCCTAACCTTAACCGTTTACTCTAAATTCAAATGACAGTCAAACACAATCCAACTAATACTTGTTTTAGCTTTAACGTAGACCTGCATTTTGCGCTCTATTTTAGCCCAGCATTGCAGGAACTGACTATCTGCTCTCTTGATTTACATTGGCAAGCAATGAGACAGTGAACGCGCTGCAGTCCTTGAGTGACTGATTTGATTAACATGCTCCTTCATGGTACGCAAGACGAGATCTACGACTGCCAGTGGTTGCTGTTGTTAGTAGGAGGAATCTGGTATCAACCCACTGGATTTTCTCCGCCGGTCTCTCCTCTCTGCGTACCTTTATCCTGAAATGAATGGCAGTAGAATATAAATCATACAAAATCGACATCATGAATTCTGCAACACAGATCAGTGATTATGATCAAAATGGGCTTTCTTTGAGGGCGCTACACAAAGTGAGGACAAGTAGGAAATGAATTGTCCCGTTACGCAAAGGTTAATAGAGTGGGGGAACTATGACGTCAGAATCCGGAAGTGTAATTCGCCGTGGGTTCCTTCGAGATTTTCCTATGGGGTTTTTCAATTAAGGAGTAAAATAAAGCTTGCGGTAAACATAAACTGCACACACTTCCAGCCCAAACGTTCTTATCTAGTTGCCTATTAAAAACATACGTTTTCAAAAATGAACATAAATCCTTCAAAATTTGTGTTTTGGGTATGGATGCGTGTAATTTGCATTGTAGAACAAAACGTAAAAGTATCGTCAAGTTATGCTTACCGCAAGCTTTATTTTACTCATTAATTGAAAAACCCCACAGGAAAATTTCGAAGGAACCCGCAGTGAATTACTCTTCCGGATTCTGACGTCATAGTTCCCCCACTCTATAGTTTAAAGAGCAAATGAAAGTCAAGTCTACAGTAAAAGTTCCCCGGATCGGTTTTCCGTGTTGCGATGACGACCGTTTGACCGTCTCCAAGGCACGTCTCTGGCCTGCCACTCATGAATTAGAGATTGATAGCATTTGTGTGGCTTTACGTAACATCAGAAGTGCTGACACATTAAACCAAGGCAAGTCGGGCTCTCTTAGCAACTGGGCCTATGATGGTGAGCAGGCTATCAAAGGAAAGACCAACTATCTTGTGTCGCCATTCAAGTTCCATGGCTGTGGGGCCCCTTTTTATATTGAGCAAAGGAAAACCATGACTCAGGCATAGCCTTTGTTTATATGAAGATATTTTTTGTCTTAATTATTTGTTTAGATTTAGGGTTTGTTTTAAAATTTCAATTTAGTTTAGTTTTTTTGACATATTTATTTTTGTTTAACAAGGAAATGTGCAGCATTTTGTCCAAGCAATAATAAAAGGACACTTTTTCATTTATAATTTGTCTATAAAATCGAATCGTGAATCGAATCGTGAGTTGAGTGAATCGTTACATCTCTAATGATAAATGATTTTTACAGATGTTATACTTTCTATTGAGCATTAGAAATACAGAACTATGGAAATGGGCGTTTTGTTTCCAACATGCACTGTATGCATTAGACCAATCACAACAGACTGGGGCATCTGACCAATCAGAGGAGGGTAGGCTCAGGGAAAGGAGGATTTGATAGAGAATGAATCTTAGAACTGCTTCGAATGAATTGTTTGAGAATCGATGGAAAATGAGGTGATAATAAATGCATATATATTTGACCTTGCATGCATGTAAACCTATTGTAGGAGACTCCAAAAACAATATTAGGAACCTTAAAAATGGCATAATAGGGGCACTTTATCTACTTTAGTTGAAACTTGACGTACTAAAATAATAAAAATAAAATTAATAGAATCTACAAAAAATAAATGTCAAAAACAAAAGCATACAAAAATATTAAAATTTTAACTAAAATTAAAATGAAAATGGAAAATAAAAAAATAAAAACTATTTTAAAGGGGTCATATGATGTTGCTACAAAAAACATTATTTTGTGTATTTGGTGTATGAAATGTGTTTATGCAGTTTAAGGTTTAAAAAACAAATTATTTGCCACATACTGTACATTATTGTTTCTCCTCTATGCCCCGCCTTTCTGAAACGTGTTGATTTTTACAAAGCTCATCGGCCTGAAAAGCGAAGTGTGCTCTGATTGGCCGCTATCCGTGCGTTGTGATTGGAACGAATACCTCAAGCGTGTGACAGAAATGTTACGCCCCTTACCATACGTGATGACGACGCGACAAAAAACATTAAAACCCATTATCCAACGAGGCCTTGTTGCACATCCCGTAGGACATAATTAGGATAACATGACTTTTTACGCATTGCGTTGCATTGCGCCGCGTAAACATAAAACCATGTCTGCATTTGTGATCGGAGAAATGAACAACAACCATCCCCTACTCTACACTGCTCAAAACTCGCGTTTGAATCGTCAGTGGCAAATTCTTTAAATATGAAAACGTACTTACAGACTGTCAGTCAGAACAGCCGGTATTGTAGTCTACTCTTCCATGATCAGGAAACAGTCCTCCATAAAATGCACTGCACACATCTGAATATTTGGGTTGAACTGTTCTGGAACAGTGTTGTAAATACAACGTAACCACTGATTTCGAAGTTGATGTATTTCCTCAGCGACCAGCACGGATCAGCTCATCATTAGAGTAATATTTTGTCATTTTTGGAGCTTTATAGGCCATGGTCACTTTCCACATCCAGTGTATGGAAAAGAGATGTGTGAAAATTCTGTGTAAGATCTTCTTGTGTTCCACACAAAAAATAAGTCATGGAGGATTGATATAAGGTTGAGTAAATGAAAAAAAATGAGTTAAGCATTCTTTAAAAGTATGCCACCAAATTTCAGAGCAAAATAAATGGTGTAAAAGTAAGATGCTGAGGGTCGATCTTACGAATGCCTTAGATAAGATAACACACATCTGAAAGCTTGGAGAGGAGCAAATGGGAGTAATCACCAAAGAAATCAATACTCAGCAACAAGCCAGCACACAGGAAGGAAATAATCTCTAAATAGCCCCCAAATCCAGAGCGTGAACATTACAAAAATGTTGTTTCCCTACTAAGGTTTATCCAAATTTTTTGTTGTGTTTTTTTTTTATGACACAGGAATGATCAACCTCTGAATTGTTCTCTAAAGATTGCCTGAATGTATAACATGTAAATAAACATTATTGCATAAACACATGCATGAAGCCTAACAGCTTCCATGAAGCATTTGAGACTGCTCTGATCTGACGGCTTCGTAATAATTACTGAAGCTGTGATCACAGTACTTAATAACTCTTTGCTGACTGAATCATATCATTGATGATCATACATGTTACGTGACACCCCCTGGGTGGAAAGGTTTTTAATGACGGGAATGGTTTTCTTTGAAGAAACATCTTAGAGAACTAACATGATACTCTAATTACTGTACATCTAGCTCAGATAGCATGCACTGCAAATGAACAACAATTCATTTTTTAACAACTCATTTTTCTTTTTTGGGGGAAGAATAAACAGCTTCTGTCATTTTTGTCCAAAAAAAAAAAAGCAAACCAAAACACTTTAAATTGAAAATACTTTACATTTCTGAAAAAAATATTCTATGCAGTAGAGTTCTTTTTCAAATTAGTTCTGACCAATCAGGATATGGCAAAAAAAAAGTATCATATTAATCACTGATATGAAAAATTATCATAATTTTGATGACGTGTATCTTCAGCACAGTTTGCACTGCAGGCTGCAATATTAATAATATTAAATTTTATTTTATTTTATTTTTTGCTCTTAGAAATTGCACAATAAATAAAAAAATTGTAAACAACCTCTTTTTTATAATGGATACTTAATTAATCTGTCTGTTTTGAGTTTTATTCAAATTAACCATTGATCTTCCATAGTAGCATACATTTAGATCATGATAACCACAGTTAAAACCACACATATAGCACCTCAATACCGTGGTAACTATATTGTTTCTAGGTGTTTGTATGAAAAACAGTCGTCTAAATACATTTAGTATAAATGCACAAAAGCAATAGATTAAACACAAAAATACTGCAATTATATTCCATTACTCCTATAATACATTTAATACATGTCTACATTAATAATATAATAAATATCTACCATTTCTGTCACAATACCATGGTGCAGTTAGTGTTAATACAGTAAATCCATGGTAAACGAGGGCGATTTGTAGACTGAAAACCCTTCTGACTGCCTCGTTGAGCACAGAGTTTCTCCTGTCAGCACTGATTCATCTGGCTTTAAACTAGTTTAAATCACAGAGTCATTTGTGTTCTCTTCTGAATTCAAGCACTTCATACTGTTAACAGTGCTGTTTAGTAGTCGCGTGAACGAGACTTATCAGCGAGTAAACTCATCTGCTCTAGTAAGTTTGCGCTGCGCTGCTGTTTGAACTTTGAGCAGAGCGGATACATGCTCTGTGTGGTGTGGTTCAAATGAGTAGTGCTGTTTCTTTCCGTTTTTGGCGCATAAACATTATATCGAACATTTATTGAACTCCTGTTATTGTAATTCACAAAGTGAGCGGTCTAGTTTAGTTATGCCACACTACTTTGCTTCCTTGGGCTGCAAAAAAACTATATTTAAATGACATTTAAGTGGTTGTGTAATCAGATTATTTTACAAAATGTTTCACAATTCATATTCCCTTTTTAATAATTGTAAAGCATTAGGATACGCAAATACTGTCATCAGTGATTTGTTAATAGTGACAGACCACTTAACAGCATTTTTGAAACAGACAGACAGACCATTGAGTATTATTTATTTTATTTTTACCCTGCATTTTCTAAAAGTGGCCCCTGAGCTGTGGAATTTGAGTTTCTCTGGTATATGGTTTTACTGCCCCAGGGTTTCTGAAGAATATCTAGAACAATAAAAGGACAGTGCAATGCGGGAATGACATCCACGTCAACACATTGCAGCACATGGCTGCTTGTCAGGCAGGACACATCCATCACAGCTAAGGTCAAAGTTCTCAACTTCTACCCTCTGAGTGGGATTGATGTCTCCACGGGGAGCCATTCACTACTGTCTGCTGATCGTCCCTTTTCATGCCTCCTATACATCAATCTGCCCTTGTGCTTAAGTCACAGCTCTCGGCAGAAAGTAAGTGTGAAGATAACCACACTCAGCAAAAACTTCCAATCACTTTAATTTGTTTTGAATGGGAAAGTACCAAAGTTTGTATAAGTGTTTTCAAATTTTAATTGAAACCATTCTGAGTTTTACTGCATGCCAGGACGCAGTGATTGGAAGGACACGTACAATAATTAATTGGTTTTTACTCATTACGTATCCCATAACTTTAAACCACAAGCTAAATTTCAAATCTCATCACCAACTCCAATGGGTCTGCAGCATATTATGCATTATGAACAGCTCTGACCTGATACAATATAAGCATGTTGACTCGCACCGTGTGGCATCCCTGAAGGGAAACATTATTGCAATTCAAATGACCACTGAAATGTTTTGCAATGAGGCATGTCTGAGCTGCGAATTTGTATAGCCTGATGAAAAATGGATGAGATTATATTTCTTGGAATGAATCTCGGCCTTGTCCTTAGTTAGCATTCAGTGGACAGCATGCCTAGCTGACCTACTCTGGCTGAACCATGTCCCTGAACAGAGCGGGCACATCTGAATCTTCGGGGGCGAGAGAAAGCAAGCGCTTGGGAAGCTGGACTGCCGAACTCTAGTGGTCATGGTTCAAGTGAGAATAGAGCGCATGAGGCCAACTCCACTATCAACTTTAGCTTGTTACTCTAATGGTATTCTTGCACACTGCAATATGGGAGGTGTCAGCTGTTCAGTTCAAGTCCGCAAGGATAAGAATCCACCAGAGAACATGCAAAAGCTAATAGAATCAAAACATAGTGGACCAAAAGGTCAAGATTGAGCTACTTAGCATGGTCCTGTTAGCACCTGCGACTAACCTGCTCTAAAAAGCATTTTTCTCAAAGTAAATTTAGGCATATATTTTTCAATAATATACCAGCTGAGCTACTGCCATCGAGACGAACGGGAATGCTTAGAAACAGCTCTCTCTAGACCTTCTTGTAATGGACAGGAACCTCAGGAGAGTGAGAGATCCTTTAAGAGATAAAGTCAGGAAAAAGTAGAGTCTGCTCTTGGAATGACAGTAAATTATCCTCACTGTTGGTTTTGCCTGATTCTAAAGCTGCCATCAAGCTGAATGAGTTTTGGTGTCTATTGGAATGCAGCTCCATTTCAGTTCAGCTACACCAAAGAGCAAAAGCTTTGAGATCTATCTTATTTTTCATAATGTACGTCACCTTTTTATCATCTGAAACATAAAAAAAATTAGATGGGAGGAAAAATGCTTTCCCATTCTCTCATAAAAGCATTGCATTCCTCCAAGCAACTTTGCATTCTCTCGCAGAACATTTGCGTTCTTTCAGAAACATATTGCATTCCCCCAAGAAACATTTGCATTCTCTCGCAAAATATTTGAGTTTTCTAGCAAAAGTACTGCATTCCCCCTAGAAACTTTACTTCTGTAAGGACCACTATCGTCAAAGATGATTGACAATTAGCATACAGTTTGGATTGGCGGTATGGTTCTGTTCTGGGCAAGAACTCCATGCGCATCCATGCAGCCTAGCATGGATGAGAGCAGGGAGAGCAGCAATTACCCCCCAGGGTAAACAGAGAACAGAACCAACATACATGTATTGCATATATTGTTAAAGTTCAATAATTGTATGTACATATTTTAGAATTAGTCTGATTCAAAGGAGAATCAGAAGGCTGAATCCTGACTGACAGAGGGAGGAGTTGGGGATGGAGGAGGGTAATTAGCTATTGAGCAATGCGAAAACTGATGATAATACTGAGGGACCTTATATATGAATGCTTAGATAGGTGTCGTATTCCCATAGGTAGATGGGGATCAGCTGAGAGTCAGATGATGCGAGCTTGACTAACGTGACCTGCCAGAACTAACACTACGCTTGATATTCTCTCAAAACATTGCCTTCTCTCTCAAAAATATTGTGTTCCCACAATAAACTTTTGTGTTCCCTCGCAAAACATTTCCATTCTCTCGCAAATTTAGTGCGTTCTCTCGCAAACATATTGCGTTCCCCAAGAAACTTTGTGCAAAACATTTGCGTTCTCTTGCAAACACATGCATTTCCACAAGGAACTTTGCATTCACTCGCAAACATGATGTGTCCCCCCAGGAAACATTTGCGCTGTCTCACAAAACATATTCATTCTCTTACAAATGTTTTGCGTTCCCATGAGTAATTTTGCATTGTCTCACAAAAGGACTGCGTTTATCCGAGAAACTTTGCACTCTCTCACAAAAAAATTTGTTTTCTCGCAAACGTCTTGCGTTCCCCCAAGAAAATTAGCATTCTCTTGCAAAACATTTACAAGCTCTTTGAAAAGTACTGCATTTCCCCGTGAAAGTTTGCGCTTGCTAACAAAAGCACTGAAATCTAGTTTTTCATCACAAAAGTGTCACAAGTGAACACAAAGTTTGTTGGGGGAACGCAAAAGGTTTGCAAGTGAATACAATGTTTCTCTGGTAAACGCAAAAGTTTCACAAGAGATTGCAAAAGCATTGAAATAATTGTTTTCCTCCCATCTCATTTTATTTTCCATCAAAATGTTCCCTTAGGGGCTCTGTATATTACTAAGCAACTTATAGGATGCAATTAATTTCAAGCATACAAAACAAGCGTACATTTAGACTGGCGAGCCCAAATTTATTTGTATAGCACATTTCCCCCACACTGGTAGTTTAAGTTTTGCTTTGAATAAGTTTAGGCTTGACATTTATAATAAATGTTGTTTAAAATGAATGCCACTACAATTTACATTTGTTTTATACTTGTGTTTTTCATTCCTGTTTTGAATACCATGATTTTCTGTTTCTGTTTTCCTCCTGAAAAATTCAATTGATTGACCTGGTGTGACTTCTTTTCCAGAAAATCCAGTACTGTGTGCCTGATCCATATCTCAGCTTGAACTGTTGCCATATCTGTCGATACTGAATGTAAAAATGAATGTAAGAGGTAATTACTGCAAAACCATCTGAAATATAGTGAAGTTTGAGGTAGGTATTTTATGCAAAGCGAACAAAAAGTGAAAATGTTGTCAAAAAAAACACTGGAAGAGGGTGAGAGCAGCCCATGAACATTAAGGTTGAAACCAATAAATCATGCTAACATGTATATATCTCTACAATTTCCTTTAAAATATCCATTTACTAAAGTTTCCACACTGGAAAAAAGGTGGAACCAATAAATCAATGTTCAGTCTGGAATATCCTTTATCTTCAGTAAACCTGGAGGTCAAATGCAAAGTAAGCCTTCAACCCAGACAGACTTACTGTAGGGTAAATGTATGGCTTAGTGATGTTGAAGTAATACACTGTACGCCAAATTCCAGTTATAGTCTGGCTACTCCAGTCATTTCAGTAAGGACAAAGAGTAAATCATTTCTATATGGACTTCACTTTGTGCACAGGGGAAAATGTCATGCCAGAACAAAAAAGGCCCTTCCTAAACTGTTGCCACAAGTTGGCAGCCCATAATTCTCCTGAATGTCACTGCTTGGTGCAGCATTAAGATATAAAACATTGTACAGCTTCCAAAACCATTAAGGGAGGAGGAGTCCATCTACTTTTGGTAATATATTTTAGTTTGGTCATTTATTTTAATTTAGCACATTTTACTGCTACTTTTCAGTATTTAATTATTTATATTTATAATCAACATTTCTCTCACATTGCATGCCATCTTAAATTATTATTTTTATTTTTTTGACTGAGCTTGTTGCAGTGCATTCTGGGGTTCTTCATATTCACGCTGCCTACCTTTTGGAACATCATGAGTGCGCCTACATAGGCAGGTCACCAGCTTATGAAACAAAGTGTATGAGTTTTGGAAAACACAGATATCATCATCTAAATTCGATTGCTCCAAAGCAAGAATAATGAAGATGCCAGACAGTCAGGGAAATTCATGAGGGAGAACTTACCTTCTGAATCTTGAGAATAGCTAGCAGCGGTGAGCAGAAGAACGCCAATGCCTATTCCCAACCATTTAAAGAGCCACGATCTCTGGCGCATCTTCATGTATTACAGCATGCTCACCTGTGAACATAAAAGAGACAGATTACGGATGAAGTGCTTCTCTCGCATATATGAGCCGCATAATGGTGGTTGCACCATTTAAGACGCATGAGTCATAAGTCGTATAATTGGTAGCCTTTAAACATGGTGCACTTCTAGACAGACTCTAGGGGGATTCAGATGCCAAGTGACCATTTGATTTTCATCTCTTTGAGGAAATTATTTACCGTTTGTCATTAAAAGCAATCCCAAGGACTTTGAAGTTTACTTACAGAACATTCAAATTAATTCTGGTATCAAAACAGACAATGATACCGAGTCAATTTCCCCACCATAATTACTCGAGTCATTTTACATCATAAAAATAATAGAGAGTTTGGCTTTGGGGATGTTGCATCAAACTGAAATCCTCGGTAATAACAGTGGGCAGGAACTATTTGCTGCACATGTAACCTTTCCCTTTGAAGTGAGCAGAGAGATAGATAGCGTTCTTCATGTGAGAGATATAACAACCCACAGCAAAGCGCAGCTTTGAAGTTTGCAACATGTCTGAGAGGTCAACGAACTCCTTCCTGGAAAAGACTCAAAGACCAACATGCTTTGACAGGTTTGGATGGAAGGAAGAGATAAGCTTTGCTCCTAGAGGAATAACGTCAATTTATTTATATTATGACTAATTAGAGGAGACCGAGTCAGAAGTGAATCTTACAATGATAAGAGTCTGTATCATCTGAAAGAAAATAGATAACACAATCAAATCTATAGCAATTCTTTAAACGAGGTCAATTTTAGTGAAGGATGGAGACAATAGTGCTAAAAAACACTGATTACTGAGATAAGATGGTGCCCAATTTTACGTGATTTTGACAACAGCATGTCCAAGCGTACTGTTTCATTTTTATTATGTCTTTATTTTATTTCATCCCCCATTTTACAAGGTTTCACGGCAGTGTTATTACTCCTCGCAAGGCTAAAACCCATAAATGAGTTAGCATTTTGCCACTTCCGGTTCCATCATCCTGAAGTCAATTGGTTTTTTGAATGGGTTTTTGGTTAAATGCCTGAAATGAGAGGTCTGAAGTTGACACAAGCTCAAGATATTTTCACGTTTTGTTCTACAGCTTAAAATACACCAGTAAAACGATTTTTTTTAAAAGCTTTTACTTGTCTTAAAAAAGGCAGCTGCTAACAAGTGGCTAAATGGGACTACAGTGATTTTCTGAGACCTTAAATGTCATCACACCAAATGGGGGAACTCATCTTATCATAAATCTGCTTTTTCATCCTCATTGTGTTTATAATCATGCTCTTGCCAACTAGCCAAACTAAAACTTTCAGGGTTGTTGGAAGCTTAATGGTGGTGACACTGGAGTCTCACAACTAAGGTGTTGCTATATAGCCCACCACGATTAGCTTTTTAATTCTGGCCATTGTATTTTGGCTTCGAAATTCATAAACGTTGTGTTCATTGGTGAACAAAAGGTGCACAATGAACAAAACAAATTATTGTCTTTTGTTGGCCACAGACCTTATTTTCTAAAATAATCCAAAATCTAGTCGAGAGATCCTATTGGACTTTTGTCGAGGGAACCAGGGTGATGCTAACTTCCAGATTGGCCTACAAAAATACATAATCACGATAATATTTTTGGTCCATAATAACGTCCAGCCCTAGTGTGATATACAAAATATAATTTTGTCAGCACAGTCTGTCAGACTCAACCCTGTTCAATAGATGGAGCTGTTATCAGATGCTGTGTTTTCATGTTTCATGAAAACAGGATTCATGTTTCAATTCTGTTTCATGTTAGTTTTGTCAATACTGATTATAAATATATGATATGACAGTACATGTTTTTTTTGTATACGGCTATGTCAGCCCATATTATGTAACAGGCAGGCACAAGCAGAGTATTCTATACCTGGTTCTGACACTGTCTAATAAAATGTGTAAATAGGAACTGAGAGAACAACAGCCTTATTAGCTGAAAGCATAATCAAGAAGTTAGCCTAAATATTTAATAAATAATAATGAATATTAATAAAAATTAATACCTATTTAATATTTAATAAAAAATCATACATATTTATTCAAGAAACACACGTGTAGAACTCAACATATGTTTTGATTCTGTGGAAATCTATGAGTTCTGCAGGTACAGATTCATATGGGTCTACTAATAAACAAGGAAAACACACACACACACACACACAAACTTGGTTGCACAAAAACATAATTGTACATTTTATTGTTTCAGTTCTATGGCTCACTACTTTTGTCGCCGTATCATTAAAAAAAAAAAAAACAATAAATAAAAAAAACTTAATTTGACGTTATCGACAGATATACTATGTGAATGGAAATAAGTGCATTTCCAAATCACACAAGAACTGAATGAACATCACCTCAGCACAAGCTAGTCTTCAGCATCTGTAATACAATCTTGACAGATTTCTTTCAGGTATCAGGACATGGCTTTGCAAAACCTACAGAGGCTATTTTGAAAAGCCAATAACAAAAAAATTAAATAACTCCAGATGTCTGGTTGTGATCCAGATGTCAAATCACATCAGCAAATTCAAAGATACTTGACAAAAAGTTCCATTGCTGAGTGAAAAAGAGACAACCATAGAGAAGGAGAGAGGGAGACATGTACTTTCAAGCCTTTCGACTTGTACTACATCAAAACCCTCAACACTGGAGATGATCATTGCACTGCCATGCTCGCTGACTATCATTATGAATGGTCTTTGTTCTTCTGAACTGAAAGGGTCTTTGGAGACACGAATGTAATTTCATCCTCTGTTGTCAGGACGGAAGCATATCTCTCCCCTGTGTTTCTTAATACAAAGGTCTTCCTCTGGACAATCAATGACAGATGCTTCAGCGCTACGCCGTGAGAATGCAACGGGTTGACGGCAGACGCAGTATGTCAAGGGGCGAGATCTATAAATGTTTCCTTTAAAATGTATTTTTAGCTTCAAGAAATTAGACAAAATTGAGTGCGGCCTTTTGTGTGCAGCCTTACAATCAGTGCACAATAAAGCTATGGGCCTCCAATAAGCTAATGGTCTAGAACAGCGCTCTCTAGTTGAACCCTAATCTCTGAGAGTAACTGAGACAACACCTGCTCGACTGTGTAAAGGCTTCCCAGAGCCACAATTTCACAAAGAGGCGCTGAACATATGTTGCCTTCAAATCAGGTCAGAATAATCGTATTTATGAGATGAGTGCACATGAGTGTCACCAATGTCAAAATTACCACTAGGGAATCTTTTAAAAAGCCCAGGTATTCAAAATGCGGGTGTTTAATGGAGGAAGCACGTTTTTATGTTTGGTGGACAGATGGATGAATGGATTTATGAGAGAAAAACAGACACAACAATAGATAGAATTATATATAAATGGATGGATGGATGGATGGAACAGACAGGCAGGTAGACTGACAGATAAAATGACAGACCGCTAGAAAGACTGATAGATAGACAGACAAACAGACAGACACACAAAATGATAGAATGATAGAACAATAGACAGACAGACAGACAGACAGACAGACAGACAGACAGAAAGATAGATAGATAGATAGATAGATAGATAGATAGATAGATAGATAGACGATCAAGACAGACAGACAGACCAATAGATGGACCGCTATATAGACCAATAAAGAGACAGACAGAATGATAGAACAACAGATAGATAGAATGACAGACACACAGAATGATAGAACGATAGACAGGGAAATAGATAGAAAGATAAATGAATAACAACATGAGGAACAAAAGCACAACTGGCAAAAGCTCAATCTCCTGAACCTTTTTTTTCTCAATTACTGGCAACAAGCAAGACACTCAAAGAGCAAAAGCACTTTTATTAGATAATTGTGGGTAATGTTAAAATCAGTCAGCCTCAACGCTGAACTGAGTAGGCTGGGATTCTGACAAAGATCAGTAAGGTAATGGGCCACACTGAACCTGTCAACATAGCTAATCCATTACACCGCTCTGTGTTTCACTGACTGTGGAGCAGTACACCATTACATGCAGCCACACGGTGGCTAGAAAACAACAGTCAGGACATAATGAGGCAGGAGCAAAATGCAGTGTGATGGAACTGCAGGAGGCAGTGATTTATTCTGCCATGAGGAAATTAACATACCATTCAACCACTGTTGACCACACTGGATTTGATAGTTTGTGCTTAGCTGTAGTAAATGTATACAAGTTTAAATGGACAGTTTATTCAAAATGAAATTGAATCTCCCTCATGTCGTTCCAATCCTGTATTCTGTCATTTTTAACACAGAACACAAGATTAGATATTGTGAAAAATGTTCAAGCAGTTCTTGTCCATTCAACTATAACTCATCCACAACTGTACTATCAGACTTTTAATAGAATACATTTTTGGATGAACAGTTCCTTTAAGGCTTGATCTTGCCAGTGGTGTTTTACTGTCCAATTAGGTGAGTGGCTGAAATCAATCTTCTTTCATTATCTCTGGTATGAGGTAATCAGGCAGTGTGTGTTTTTAGAAAGACGGACGTCATCTGCCACGGCAAATGAACAGAAATAAGTCTTTCCTCTGACTCGTGACTTATTCTCACTAATGTCTTTTGCCTCGTGATGAGTGACGTTTTGTGAGCTGTCATCTACTTTGAAGTTAAACTGTTTAGCATATGGATGGGGATAAATGATTAACTGGTTTAATCCACATTTGGTGACAATTTCCTTTCATTCAAAAACACAAGAACCTGAGTTACTGGCTCACGTGGATGTTCTAAGATGAACAATCACAATATGGGGTAAAAAAAGAACCAAATTAATTGATTTATCATCTGAGGTTGGCACAAAAGGATGTTTACAGTTGAACGATTCTGTTTTTTCCTATTCCGTGATTAATGGAGTAAAATAAGCAGGGTATGTGAACCGGAGTGTGTGTGTGTGTGTGTGTGGTGTGGTGGTGTGGTGTGAGAGTCCCTGAAACAGAAGCTGAATTGATTCTTTCCTCACTTCATTCTGTTCCTGAAAGTATTCATGGGGTAATTTCCTCAGATGTTTCAGTTCAGCTCGCTAAAATCAAGGATGAAATGGGAAAATTATGAAAATGGCTTCAAAATGGACCTCTTCTTTTCCATAACAGTATTAGGCAAACTAAACCGGTCACTAATGCAAATCTAAATATCCCACATAATATATTATAATTTTTACTGATCCACAGTTACTGATCATCTAAGAGAGACATTATTAATTTCAACTCATTTGGCTGCACTATCCCTGCAGACCGTAATCAATCCAGCTGATTCATTACATCTATAGTCAAATATCATGGTACACACATTTTCACAACTTTTTCAGCTCAAAACACAAGAGCGTGTAAACAAATTCATGACAGGTTTATGACTTATTATATGGTGATGTCTCCCGGACAAAAAAAAAACTGCACAATAATGGATGTGCAGGATTAAACGATGCATGTTCACCTGAATTGCTGAAAACATCACAACTTTCAAGAAACAGTTGAAGGCGCACATTTTCCGACACTTGACCACTCCACAACCATAAACCATAAAAAAATCCTCCTTTCTCTTTTCTGCATTTCTCCTCTGCTTTAGCTTGTTTCCTAATCTAGCGTTCTAATAAATGTGGCATTGCATACTGCAAATATTGTTGCCTCTGTGATGAATTGCTTATGCTCATCTATTGTAAGTTGCTTTGGATAAAAGCATCTACTAAATGAATAAATGTAAATGTAAAAACACTTTTTTAAACGTATATAAATAGAATAAATCAACGGATCAATGGAAGCTCAAACATGCTTTGCTTACTTAGTTGAGCTTCTGTTGACCATATTTGATAAGCTCTCTTTGTGCATTAATATGTGTTTATTTGTGTTTTGAAGAAAAATCATTTCTTGAACACAAAATGAGGTTGAGTAAGTGACAGAATTTTCTTCTGCAAGAGTACACTGAAACCAAAGAAGCTATAAATTAGTGCTGGGCGGTATACCGGTTCATACCGAATACCGGTGTTTATTTTTGTTATGATATGAATTTTTAAAATACCGCAATACCGGTGTTTGTCGCTTAAACAATGTTCGGAATGCGACACTGTTTGAAAGGGGTCCCTTTTCACTGGTGCACTGTGGTGAGGGAAAAGCTGTTTGTGTTACTAAGCGTGAAAGTTCCGATACTGAAGTTGTAGAACTAATAGAACGTGATGACATAAAAGAACTCATCCACAATATCCACACTGACCGCCACAAATATCCAGCGCCCCCCTGCCATCAGCTCCCACGTCTCACAAACACACAAGCGCGACTTTAGCACTTTGATTTAGCATTCAGCCCTTTAGAGCGCTTTTTTCCATACGACATCATACTGCAACCTAGCTACTTTATTGGTAAACTTAGCTATGTTTCAGTTAAGATTCTCCAGTGCTGCCCGCGAACGGGGTCGACTTTCCCGGAGAGTGTCACCCTCTCGGCGTCTGTTCTGTGCGTGACGCAGAGAAGCAGCGTCATTCATTAGTACTGAATAAATTTCAATACATTAGTAAAAACAGCGTTTCAAGCACCTGAGCGTAGTTCTCTGTTCATATCACATGCAAACTTTTTTGTTTTTTGTTTTTTTTTGTTACTCAGACGCAGGCAGTTCGCTGCATGAGACAAAAAGTAATATAGCCAAAACAACTGCATAGCCGCTCTTTAGTGTAGATGCATGTTGATTTTATCAGACGATGCCGCGATTATAAATGAGAGTGACTCCTGGTTTACATGTATTAAAAGGGGTCGTGTTTAGTCACTATTTAGTGTGGTATTTTTTGACAATATTCACTCATCATGACAGTAAAATAGGGCATTCTAAGTCAATATACTGCAGTATTTCCTCTCTCAATCAGTAGAAAATATGGTTAACACCTGGTCATGCATGAAAAAAAATACCGTCATGTACCGTGAAACCGGTATAATTTTGAAAAATACCGCGATATACATTTTTGGTCATACCGCCCAGCACTAATATCAAGTTCTAATCTGAAAGAAAACCTACCAAATGTCAACAAGCTGAGAAGTATTTAGTCTTGAGAAAGACCTGCAGTCCACTAAGCCTTGACAGAATTCAGCTCAACAGCAAATGCAAAGCCACCGCGGGTTCTGTCAGAGGGCGACCTCCATCAAAGGGTCAAAACTCTTTCACTTTGTCCCCTTCCAGGTTTAGCCAACCCCAGAGGGGTCAGATGTGTCAAACGACATTTCTTTTTAATGACAGGCTCACTGTATCCCACAAGCCCTCCACAATGCCACAGCCTCCAGTCAGTGTTTAGACCAGGTGGCTGAGCTGAATTGGAGGGACGAACGTCCCTGAGTGTCTGATTACAGAGGCCCCATTTGATGAGGGTGCTCAAGCTAAATGAGCATTTACTATGGTTGCCTCAGAGCAGGTTAAATCCTATTAGCCAATGTCTTTAATGAGACAGCCAGAGACAGTGAAACAATGATGGGCAGCCTTGCAATGAATCAACCCACACCAAGCACGATGGGTGGGGAGGGTACGCTGAAATATACAGAATCCCAAGCATGTAGGACATAACTAAAAAGCGACGGATCTTGGCTTTTGGCCACATTGGCAATTTAAAAATAGCCGATATGAATTCATACACAAAGAATTGATGTTAGAAATACAGAAATGATATCTTCTGTATTCTATTTTATTGTAAGGAAATTAGGTTTAAATATTTTTGTCAGCAGTGGAATTGGGTTGGATAAGCTCTTTTAATTTACTGTAAAACCCATGAGCATGTGTTTATGTTTGTAAATATTTTAAAGCTTCTGTTGGCCATATTCGATGAGCATTATGTATGTGTGTTGACGTGTTAATTTATATTTCGAAGGTGAACAAAAGGGTTTAGAATGACATGAAGGTTAGTAATTGATTATTTCTGAATAAACTATCCATTGAACATGAGTAATTAATGACCAAATTGTCATTTATTTGATGAACTATCACTTGGAATGCAGTGAACAAGTACATGGACATTTTTGGCTCATTTGGATTTGGATTTTGAGCTTGAGACCTGCTAGAGTATACGAAATATAGATTTTCAAAGCTGCATATCATATATATATATATTTTAATATATATATTCTATATATATATTATAATATAGATATAGAAGGAGTCTTTGTATTCTGCTATACTGTAAGGAAATTGTTAATTTATTTATTTGGGGATAAGTTCGGATAAGCTCATTTAATTTACTGTGTATATGTAAATATTTAAACACTTCTGGTGACTTATTTGATGAGCTCTATGTATGTACTGACGTGTTCATTTGTGTTTCGAAGTTGGTTTGGAACAACATGAGGGAGAGTAATTGATGACATAACTTATCATACATAACATCTCTTAAAATGCACATGCACAAGTATGTGAACATCTTTTGGGTCAGTTGTATTTGGATTTTAAGTTTGTGACCTGCAAAAGTATACACTGAAAAAAAAAATCTTTTTCAAAGTTAAAAATATCAAAAAATCAGAGATCGTTTAAATATTTTTGTTAGCTGAGGAAGTTTGGATACGCTCATTTAATTTAGCGTTAAACCCACCAGCATGTCTATTTCTGTAAATATTTAAAAAGGGTAAACACGGCGTCATGCTAATAGACCCACTGGGTGACTCACAAGCTGTTGACCTAACCTGCAGCACGGAGACAGACACCATCACAAATAACACGGGAGTCGAGGAACATGTGGTGGGGGTCAATAATTAATGAGGAAAGGAGGGGTAGAGGAGGTTATCACTACAGAAGACCAGCAGCACTTCATTGTGTTCTCTTGGCATTTCGTGTTGCTGTAGATCCACACCAGCTCCTTCTATACGGCCTAACTTCGTAATTCATCTCTGGTGTCGGATCGCACTGACATATCTAGAGGAACACTGAGATATGGAGTTTCTCCGAAGTAAAATTATATTGTTCAGAAGTTGCTTTTTTTTATAGCTCAGGAGACCCTCTCTTACAGTAGAATTTTAAGTATCAGTTTTGTTTGTTTTGGATGCTTCTTTTAAAATTACTTGAGAATTAAACTTAATGATAAACAAAAGAGGATTCCATAGCTCAGATCATTTGGTTTTGGAGGAATTTGATAAAGGTTTGAGCTTGTACTGATATCAGTCTTTGGAGTTTGAGACATTGTTGAGGACATACAGTAGGTGAGCTGTTTCCCAAAAGAACAAGCCTTCTCGATTTAATATAATTTCTACTTAGGAGAAAGAACTGAGATATTAATGAGATTTAAATGATTTTCTGCGGGTTTTGACCATCAAAGCTACAAAGGTGTTTTCTTCTTTTCAGAATGCTGATCGATTATAATTCTGACATCAAAACTAGACTAAAAAAAGAGAAGATATCTCTGGTTCGGTTGAGGAATAACTTAAATTAAACCATTCAGAATGTTCTTCATGTTGTAATACCAAAATGAATTAGGTTTTATTCAATAAGTTTCTTTAATATTACTAAATCAACCAAACTACCATAGGTTACATCAACAGAAGTCTTTTTCAAGGGTCAGGTCAGGTTGAAATTCCTCCTCATTTCACTTTTTAAATGTTAAGATGGATCTTCGTCATAAGTTCATAATTTTTTATCATTATCTATTTCATTGACAAAAAAAATTACCATGATAAACAGTTAATTACGATAAAAATATCATGATTACCAGATATTGTTACAGCTGTGGTTTAATAGTCACCACTGTCATAAAATAACTTAAAAAGACAGATCATTTTTAAAAACGTTCTCACGATTTTAAAATATTATGAATGGCTGTAGTAACTGTAGTAGCCTACTGTGTAAATGCAACGATTGAATGCAAGTCAAACTTTCCATGCGTAATGATGTTATATGTTAGGCTGTAATCAATGTTTGAGTGAATCTGATCGATTTCTATTTTACTTTCGTTAAATGAATTAAACGCGGAGGCAACAGATTGCGGGAATGCGCGGCGTAATAGGATGAGCATACGGTAATCCGGAGTCCTGTAGACACATCCCTCACGTCAGGCTGGAAAACTGTGTCAGTCACTGTATCCAAACCACTTGCCGGTTTTCATCAATAAATCTTCCAAATGCAATTGCTAGCACGTCAACGCGTCCTGTGCAAAAATTCACAACATTTACAGGCGCCGTTACGCGCCAAGAACCGAAGATACTATTCACATTCCACACAACCCGAGCCCCAAAAGAGATTCAGAGCAGCCGACCCAAAGAGAAATAAACCCCTTATTTAGTCACTCACCTCCTCATCCAACGACTTGTCAACCATCGGAATAACAATCCAAAAACTCGCTATGCGCGCAAAGTGCCACTAACTTTCCTTGACGCGCTACTGCGCAGCGATTGAAGAAGCGCAGAAAGTCTTACTGCGTGAGTTGTAAAGCCATGCAAATCCTCCTCAAGGGCGGAGAGTCGCAGAACCCCTCGTGCCGACACATCCCAGCATCGGGGGGTTTTTTTTTTTTTTTTTTAGGAGCTCTGCTGCCCTCTGTCTTTAATTCACTCCCGAGGAAAGCGTGGATTCCCAGGCAGAGAGAAAATATCAGGAAGTTGGGTGGCAATGCGATCCAGCTTCCGTGGTCTCCTCCGCCTTAATGGCAGTCATCTATTTTGAGAGCTCAAATTGGTGAATATGCACCTGCCGTGGCGTGGGAGTAATCTTATTAGAGCGCAGAGAGCGCATGGCCACCCACAGGGAAAAATAAAATAAAAAACACATAAATGATATATCTTTAAGATCTCAAATGTTACTCATACTAATGGGACTTAAAAAAATGTGAGTCTTCATGCTTCTCAGATTGTTCTGCTAAGAAACTCACTGCCTTCATAAGTCTGTAACCAAAGCTCAATATGATTCAATTCAATTTGATCTCAAGTATTTCTCATCACATTCCAAACGCAAAATGATCTGTGCTGTCATATTATTTTTTATAGCTCTACACACTTCATTTTAATAAATGTTTTTTTGTGTCTCTTTATTTCTCTCTATCTATCTATCCATCCATCCATCCATCCATCTATCTATCTGTCTGTCTATATTATTACAGCACATTTAAGCCTTTATAACTATTCTTCTTTATGATTGCAATTAATTCTTACTTGATGACAACAAAATCACAAGTGTATTTCATATGAGACAAAAATTAATAGGTCTAAAAGATTCATGGATCTATTTTGGGTATGCCATTTCTTGGGTTTGTTTTCAAAAGGGGGGTGGGGGGGCTCAAGTTACCAGTTAAGTTTAATCGATAGCATGTGTGGCATAATGTTGATCACCAAAAACAAATAATCAATCAATTCAGTGGTCTTTGCTCCTTTCTTTTTTTAATCAACATATATACCAACATTGAAAGAGCATGTGGTTCGTTAAATCTAAAATGAAGATCCATCTCAAATGTTCATGCAATATAATTATTGTCGGAGGGAAAACTAAGTGAGAGGCTTTGGGAGGGGCTTCACTGGGGTATAAATATAGCCCATGGGTTAAACACAGGTCTGTATTAAGGCAGGGAATGCTATCAGTCCATCTGTTCCCTGAGTGGGATTACATTAAATCCTATTCAGCCCCAGTATTAAGAAAACCATCCACCAAGAGGCCATCAAATAGTCTACCAAGGGGAAAGGGAAGTTATAAGCTGTATAAGGACAGTTCGAACTTTGAACAAGCACGTTTGAGGACACTCATGTTAATAGGATACGAGATCAGTCAAAATTGTATTGTGTTGGGAGAGACGGCCAATAATGCATTTAAGAGTAAGCCATGGAAAGTGTGTGTGTGTGTGTGTGTGTGTGTGGTGTGTGTGTGTTTGATGCATTAGAGGCAGAATTATTAAAGATGCTGTTCCTTAACAAAAGTTTTTATTTTTATTTTGTTAGCAATAATGAAAAAATGCACATTAAGATGAGAATTAAATGTAATTAAAACATGTTGGTGAAAATGACAAATAGTCCAATAAATCAGTATTGGCAAGGATTGACCCGCCTGAGCTGAAGCTGAACAGTAAATGCACACTGGAGAACTGAAGTCCTTTGCTAGTGGGTTAATTAAGTCACCCAAAGACATCCTGTAGATTTGAGATTAATCATAACAGCATCATAAACGTAACATTACAACTTACATCTGCACAAAATGATGCAAATCAAAACTGCTGTAAGGTGAGCTTCCAGGGTAAGCTAATAAATAAATAAATAAAACAATAAGACATGAGGCAACAAGAGGCTATTTTTTGAATGGATGTCAATGAAGGAGAGGCTTTAATACACTGTATAAACTGCTTTTGTGAGGAAACAGCTTATCACTTAATGAATCGACAGCGTATCTGCTAATATTCAAGGAGTTTGCCATTAAAAATTCATTTTGGATTCAGTTCCGACAAGTGGATTTGGTGTCTTGCTCAAGGGCACCTCAGTCTCGGTTACTGAAGGTGGAAGAGAGCGCTGGTCATTCACTCTGCTCACTGACAACCCCTGCTGGTAACTGAGACTCAAACCCACAACCTTCGGGTTAAAAGTCTGACTCTTTAACCATTAGGCCATGACTGCCAGCGTCTCAGAGGTTGAACCTCCCCAAAATAAGAATCTCTGTGCAAATGCACAAGTTATGTGTTAGTCAGAATGTGTTAGTTAAATTAGAAAAAATTTCATACACTAAAAATGGACAATTAATAACTAAAGCATAAATAATTCATAGTATTTTATTAGAATAGTATACTTAATGTTTTATACAAATATTTGTAGACTAGAAATTTTTGTCTGACAAAAAATGCTGAATACAAAGAACAAATAACTACTCTACCGGTCAAAAGTTTTGGGGGAAAAACAGTAACATTGTGACATAATATTAATATTTAAAGTTGTGTTTTCTAAAATGGAATTTATTCTTGTGAGGCAAAGCTGAATTTTCAGCAGCCATTACTCCAGTCTTCAGTGTCACATGATTCTTCAGAAATCAATGTGCTTATTTCTCAAAAGAAAGAAATAAAGAAATATTTTATTCTGCAAGGATGCATTAAATTGATCAAAAGTGACAGTAAAGACAATTATAATGTCAACAAAGATTTCTATTTCAAATAAATGCTGTTCTTTTGAACTTTATATTCATAATGATCCGGGGGGAAAAACTTGCACATCACGTATCAAACTTGAGCCCAATAAATAAGCTGATTTTAATTGACTCCAAAGCAGCGTATAATATTTTCTAAAGGATCATGCGACACTGAAGACTGGAAAAATGATGCTGAAATTCAGCTTTGCATCAGCGGAATCCTTTAAAATATATTAAAATAGAAATCAGTTCTTTTAAATAGTATTATTTTTAATTTCACATTATTACTGTTTTTTTAATGCATTTTTGATCAAATTACTGAAGCCTTGGTGCAGCATCAGACCTTATTTTCAAAACCATTAAAAAAGAAAAATTTGTAATTATTCATTTTGACCGGTAGTATATGATTAAAACAAAACAAAACAAAAAAGCTCTAAAATCTATAATGTCTGTGTGTGGTTTGTGTCCCTGTCTGTCGTGTGTTTGTGCGCATTTTTGTGACAAATGAGGACAAAATTTTTTATAATGACAAAGGTATGACATAGGATAAGGTGACTTTTCAGGACATTACCCCCTGTCCCCACTTTTCAAAACGCTTATAAATCACCCAGAATGGAGTGTATTGAAAATCTGAAAAAGCACAAAGTTTCCTGTGAGGGGTACGTTTAGGGGTAGGGTTGGTGTAGGGCAATAGAATATACAGTATGTACAGTATAAAAACCATTACGCCTGTGGGATGTCCCCACTTTTCACAAAAACAAACCTGTGTGTGTGTGTGTGTGTGTGTGTGTGTGTGTTGTGTGTTTTGTGTTTTGTGTTTTGTGTTTAGGCGTTAGACAACTGAGAGCAGATGTTCAGCGCTTTCACAATCTGAAAATGTGTGTTTCATTAGGCATAATAGGTGATTTACAATACACATCTGTTCATTAAGTGATGTGTTTCCTTCATTCTAGTGCTCATGATCTGAATACCAGCTTCTGACCATAAAAATAAGCTTGCAGGTATTTGAGGGCAACTGTTTGATGCCAGGTGTTCATATGCACCTTTAAAACCCAAGCCCGAAGAGCTTGCAATACCTCTCAATATGCATATTTGTCAAAGAGATGCATTCAAATGCGTATTCTGTAGTGCAACGGCTGCTACAAAGAGGCCATTCTGGCAGAAATACGGATGGATTCATGCACAGCACCAACATAAAAGAAGAAGAAAAAAACACATTGCAATTACACACTGCCACAAATAACGCTTATAGATGCTAAATAACCTAGCAGCAGACATAGTGCAGCCCTTTAAGTGTTTGACATGCGGCGTGTGACGTTATTGCATTCAAAGATGACTTATCCTGTGTGTCTGAAAGCTTTTGTTGTGCTTATCACAATATCAATTCTCTAACATTACCAGCCCGCTATTTTCTCCACAGCCTCGTAGAGAGCTTCGTCCCCAGAGAGACTCGTGAAACCAAACAGCCAGTAAGGTCTTGGCAATCTGGTGCCAGAAAACACTACTGAAAACATTTTGTACTGATGTTTATTCAAATTGCACTGCCTCAATAACTTTCCGAGCTCCCCTGCTGCATGTCAGCAGTAATGAATAACTAATTTAGAAGGCGATATGTGTATTAAGGTAGTTGTAGGTCTTTTTACTGCTTTTTAAAGGCCTCTTGGTCCACCTGCTTTCCTGGCACATGCAATCAGATATCTTATTGCCGAAATTCAGCAGTGATTTTCACTAATGAAGCAGCGAACATGTGTGTTGCTCAATGATAGCGGTGTAGTAGAAAAAATAAGACTTCAAATAAAATCAGGTCTTATGTCAGGCTGGCTTGGATTAAATTGTTCATTTCTTTTGCCTAACACAACACAAGATTGGATTAGTAATGATCTCTCATTACTTCAAACTGTAACCATATATCCATCTTTGTTTGCCTAATTACTTTAGGGATCTATATGTAGCTTAATTTCATTTGGACACATGCCCAACCTGTGCAATTCTGCCTCTAATTTTCTCCTCCCCTATAGATGAGACGAAAAATGTGTTTAGATAATAGGCTAGAATACATTAACTTGATACGTATTTCATATCATCATGCAAAGTGGAAGCTTTATGTATTTCGGATATGAAGATGTGAATTTGTTATCTATTTGTTACCTAACTGTATTTGAGATCAAATTGACCCCCATTCAATTTGCAAAAAAAAATAAAAAATCGGCACTATGAAAAATACTAAAGATTTATGCAAAAACAGAAAACCTCTATTGTAGTTTGTCAGTAGTGAATATTTTCACAGTGAGGTGCAAATAACTGCAAGTATACATAGAATATTCCTTTAAATAATTCAGAAGACGAGTATAAATTTCAAGTAAACTCAAGTTTTACATTTTATAAGTTCTCATGTATTTCATATTTTAGTGTTTGGTAAGTTACAATACAAGTTTTCTGTTTTCTGCCTTACTCTTTAGTGTTTTTCAAAGTGTTGATTTTTGGCGAATTGCACGGAAAACAATTGGGGTCAATATGACTCCCAACACAAAAGTTCAAGTTTTTGAACATCCTTTCCATAACGCATCTATGTGTCGAAACAACACATACACGTTAATGATCCCAAATGAAAAACATTGCCTAAATTTCAGGAAAAAATTAATTGTTTAGACATTATTTCGGACAGTTTGAAAATCAAGTGTGGATCAAATGGACCCCAACACAACAGGAAGGTAAAATAACAACAACAACAACACCCAACAATGAAAAATATATAATAATAATTATTATTATTATTTCAGAATTTGTCACAAAATGTTAAAGAAATGTATTGATGTAGCATTTATTTATTTATTTATTTAGCTACAAATACAATTTACAATCTAACAAAATATTTTGCAGAAAATGCAACAGCAGTTTTGAGCCCATCATATATGAATTATGGGTCACACTTCATTTTAAGGTCCAATTTTCACTATAAATGTTACCGACTTATATATTCATTTACATATCATGTATATATTAAAATAAGAGTGGCTACTCTTTAAGTTAAATAATAAACACTAAATATTGGCAATGTCAGTTTGAAATAAAGTAAATTCAATTATTCAGTGAATATGCAGGCAATGATAGAGCTGTTTTCTCCATGCGCTGTCCATGGTGCTGAAACACTCTCCTCTGCAGTGGAGTTGGGTAAAACAGACAAGTTGACATGTTTCAGATGGGCTTTGAGGAGAGTCTCTCAGCTTCTTCAGTTCAGACGGGCTCAGGTTTAAAAAGTAAAATAAAATTACTAGGTGGACATGGAAGCTGTCGTAAACACACAGGCCTTGCTCTTCATAGATTAAAAACAAAAATCACTATTTTATTTGTCAGTTTTCATCAAAGAAAAAAAAACACAGTGTTGTGCACCATAAATAAATAAATCAATGCATACATATTTTGCTGATGGGCTAGTGTTTTTTGTTTTTTTTTCCTGAATAATAAATCACATTCAATATTTTAGCATTTGCTTAATTTTAATTAGTTTAAAATACGGGCTAATATTTCAAATCAAAGATCTGGGTTTTTTGTTTATTTTCATTTGTATAGTTTCTCAAGAATAGAAGACATTTGCCATTCAGACTCCATGCATGTCTTTTTCTTCAGCATCAAAGATGTGTCCTTACAATTTAATTGGATCTCTAATGTCCCTAAACAAAGACCAATGAGATTTCATAAGCCCACTGAAACTTGACATATGAGCCCCCAAAGCACAATGACAACACCAACATACCTAAGGGAGGAAGATCTGTTTAATTAACACTATCCTTACCTCTATAAAGACAACCAATTAGTTGCAATTGATTGTGAAATTTACTAGCAATTTACAAGTGAAAATTGTTTCTATACCATTTTTTTTTTCAGTGAAATAAGAAAATACAAATCTGCACTGTTATATCTCATGCATGCTGGTGCCCTGAGATACAATATGTGTGAGCCAACATGTCCCAGCATGAAAACGACCAATCAAGTGATTCGTCCATAAAACCAAAAGGCCACAGTGCAGTCTATCATCACATTACTAATTGTGCTTCTTCTGGTGATGTAGTGGAGGCTCTGGGGTCAGCAGATCGCTAAACACACTGACAATCTGCTTCCAAATGTCAAAAGCACATTACACTCCTGATGCTCACAGATAACCACAGCTCCTCTATTTAAAGGTGAAGTGGGTTATTTTTGTGACGTTAAAATACAGTCTCTTGTCCCATCTTAAATGTAGGTAAACAACTTTTATTAAGCTATATTTATGATTATCAGAACATTGCTCTGTTTGTTTGAGTTTTGCAGAAAGGGAGAGTGTGCAGAAATGTTCCCTTAATGTACATTAAAAGGTGCACTAAGTAACTGTCGCTGACTGAAATGACACTGGTCTTGGTCCTATACTGAAACATATTCCTTCATTCTAAATTCATCTGCATTACTGGCTGGATGGACAAATGTCAAAACAAAGTCTGGTTTGGCACAACATGAGGGTAAGTGAATCCTTTTGGATGAATGATCCCTTATATTTCCTTTTTTATTATTATTGTTATGTGGCCCTTATTTTAAGCATAAACTACACTAAATTAAAATTAAATTGTAATAGGTTTTTGTGAGGTTTTTGGTGATTCTGCATATATTCTGCTATTCTATATCTATTATCTCTATTATAATATAATAATAATAATATATATATATATTTTTTTTTTATATATATATTTTATTTTTATTTTTTTTTTCATTAGTGAGTGGTACTTCTTTCCACTATAACACAACAGACAACAAGAAAGTTTAGAGAAGACGTTCTGCTTATCAAGTTACGAACATTACAAGCCTTGGTACAACTTTTAGATTTTACTGCGACAGAATTTCGCATCACAATTCTAATGGACATAGTTTGGCCTTCTCATCTTGAGCCACCGTGATGCTGATGTGAATGGAAAATGTGGTCTTTTACGTAAACGTTAGGGATGGGCGATACCCCTTATTTTGTTTTCGATACGAAATCGATATTTTTCAAGTCAGTATTGTCGATATCGATACCGATTCGATACTTCTGCACTAAACTTTTAAATTATGAAATTTATGAAATTATTAAATTACTAAGAGTAAAATGGGTAATGAAAACCACTTAACTTTATGTTTAAAACGCATTTTAACCCGTTTAATCCCAAATTTTTCCCAGATATGAAAATATCCAAATGATGTGTCATTAGTAACCCTTTGAAATAATCAATAATTTTTTGGGGGGGAAAAGTGTGTGAAACATTTTATTTTATGGTCAGTCACAATTGTAACGCGTGGGATAATGTGTATACTGAATTAACATATTTCGCAAGTCTTAAAATTTTTTATATTTCTTAGCCCAGCTATTGTAAACTGTTTGATCACATTCTAGGGTTACTATTATGCATAAAAAACCCTTATACAATATTGATAGGAATACTGAGATCAAATACAAAAAAATACAACCATCAACGTATTTCAAAATTTTTACTTTTTTTGTAACATATATCATCACATTTTTATATTGGTGCTACCAGTATTACAACATTAATATTCTAACTTATTTGTAACATTTGAACTTTTGATTTAGTGCAATATTTTGTACTGCCATTAGGGACTGCCAGTGAATGGCTGTTGCATGCATAAAATGCAACCTTTTTATTCTGACAGTGTATGATTTCTATTAACATTACAGAATAGAACATGATCAATATTATCTTTCAACGTTCAATTTAAATAATTGTAATTGCACAAACTATGTAGGCTACAATTTCAATTTGTTTATTGTGAAATAACTCAAACATTTATGTTTTTATTTCCGTTATCTGATAAGCATTGTTCAGGGCTGCCGTTCCCAAAAGCTTTAATGCTTTCTTATGGTACTTTTGGGAAACGCAGCCCTGTTTGAATGCACTGTCAGCAGTGAGTGAACGCTCTCTGTGATTGATTAGTTCTTAGTTCTTAGATTAGTTGATTAGGTCTTGCAACATTTGAGTGTGTTCAGATGAGCAGGAAAATAGTTCTATCCTGCACAATTACTTGCTAACAAAGGTTATTCGTCCAATTCAATGCATATTGTACGTGTTATTATTATTATTATTATTATTATTTTTGTTAAATAAACAAAACCACTGGTAAATAAAATGCACCTTAGTATCGATATTTTTGTTTGAGTATCGATACTTTCGATACTCGCGTCAGTATCGATATATCGATACTTCGGATCGATACGCCCATCCCTAGTAAACGTTACAAAGATGCCTGAATTTGCTTAAAAACAGTCAGCCAGCAGCCTCATGCAATTCTTATTATATTATATTAAAAATGGTTGAAGGTTTGGCCCATGCAAACAACTCAGATTCTCTCTAATCTCCAGAAAACCTAATTCCTGACCTGCCTCTCTGGAGGCATAATTAGGAATGATTCATGTTTTACTTGCCAACTTTTCTCAGGAAACTTCACAGCCTTAGAATCCACAGATTGGAGTCATCCATAGAAACTCAAATGACTCAAAAAATGTGATTTTAAAAGTTTGTGGGAGCTAAAAGTCATTACTGTTATCCTGAAGATGCTGCAGAAGGGTGATTACTGCAGATTACTTCCACCTGCCTGTAGCTTCGGTCCGTGGCACCTGAGAGACGACATGCCCACCGCAGTGAACTTGGACTAATGAAGCTAATTACAAGTGAACTAGAAGGACGCCGCAAGGTCCTCTACAAGAGCCTGCCCCTCAGACAGCTGATGGACTTTAAGGGTGGTTATTATGCCGTACCTGCTTATTCTAAACCGCTGAGCTGGGTACTGTATCCAGTTTATACACTGTGTATATGGCAGTGAAGATTTGTCTGAAATTGGCAGAGTAGTAATGAGAGGGTATCTTAGCAAAATGCAATTAAAAGTTAAAAAGCAACCATTTAATTTTAGCTTGCTTCTACAAGTCTTTGAGCTTCTATCGTGAGTCGTGTTTCATGGAACTCATACATGAGTGCTCTGTATCGCAAGTGCAATGCTGTACCGGGTGAGCTACCGAGCAAATTTACTACGTCAGAAAATCCATACATATGGAGCTGGTTATGTGATGCAAATGTCAAAATGTGTTATTTTGCACATTATGCACGACAGTAAAAGTGCTTTGAGGTCATAACATCGTGTTGTGCAAGGAGCCACACAAAAATAAATCTTTATTAATTAATAATATTTCTCTGTAATCATAATTTGTGTGAAAATGAATAAAAGTTGTTGGTGTTTTACTGCTTCTGTTAATTTCAGCTGGAAACAGTGAGTTGTATGTATAGGTACGATTTTGGAGTTTCACAAAAATGTAGATAGAGGCACGTTGTCCAATGAACTTGTGTTGAACAAAGAATAGTTCTACAGCATTTATTAATCTAATTTAATTTTAATTTTAATATTACCTAATACATTAATCAAAAGTTGTATCTGTTAACATTTGATAATATACTGAACTGACATGTACAATGAACTGTATTTTGAGTAACTAACATTAAGATTAAAATTAATAAATGTTACAAACAAAATATATTGTTCATTGTTAGTGTCAGCTAATGCTCTTGTTATTGTAAATGTCACTGATAAGTTAATCTTATTGTATTTATCTTTTGACTATAGAGTCCTTGCCATGTCACAGTCAAGTCTATTTGTAATCATCATGATGTGACTTTCTTCTTGTCTTCATTAGTGTCAGCTCAAATTAACACTGCTGGTGAAAAATGCAATTCAGGTGGCTGTGAATTTACAAGCTAGTTTATAATGGTTTGTGCTAAACCGATTCTTCAAATTCTAAATCACTGTAAATATAGTCATGAGGACAGTTTTGAACACTGATTATTTTGCTGAATAATTTTTGGGAAACACTTTACAGTCTAGATTAAATTTGTTAACATTACTTAACTACATTAGTTGACAATTAACAAATCCAACCCTGGCTCATTGAAAACTGAGTCTGTGACGGCATTTCTGAAATATACTATGTTGCTTTTTGCAAATTTGCACTTTTCAAATCAATTGTCCAGTGAGTTGAATTAAAATCACATTCATTTTTATCTGAAACAGATGAATGTGAATCTGGCAATGTTTTATTATGCTGGTTGTTGTACATATCATGACAGTTCAGAGATTAAAAATCCAGTTAGTGGTGCTAAACGTTGAATGTTCTTTCATATTCAAAAACCAACAACACTAAACCTTACTGATATAGTGTTAAAAGCAAACATGAGATAAAACCCCATTTTCTGGCAACCATGCCACTTTAGCTTGCTTCTACAAGTCTTTTAGCTTCTATCGTGAGTCGTGTTTCATGGGACTTATACCAGAGCGATCTGTATCACAAATGCAATTCTCTAGGTGAGCTACCGAGCAAATTTACCACATCAGAAAAGCCATACATTCATACATTGAGCTACATTAACACAAACGGCTCAGCGCTGCACAAGCTGATAGAATTTGCCATGGAATTCTTTTATGTCCCAGGTTGTGTGCAGAACATTATTACTAGATACTTCAGCAACCTGCACATGTGCTTTATTCTGGAAGGATACACGACAGGATGGCAATGGCTGGAATGCGGGATTACCATGGGGTGTGTCATCTCCCCCATTCTATTTGTTTTAGCATTCGAGGTAATCCTCAGAGGGGCCAGGCAAGTAGTCAGGGGCATCAAGCTACCATCAGGCGAGAGGCTTCCACCATTGAGGAGCTACATGGATGATGTAACAAGCATCCTTCAGACGGCTCCATGTACGACCAGGCTCCTCAAGCGCTTTGATGAGCTGCTTAAATGCGCAAGAATGAAGAGCAAGGCTGAAAAATCAAGAAGTCTCTCGATAAGGAAAGGCATGCCGCATGTCAGGACTATCTTCGTTGTTGGAGGGGAGACCATTGCTCAGCTGGATGAGAAACCATTGAGAAGCCTGGGGAGGCAGTACACCGCAGATTTATCCGACAAGCAGATGGGGAAGCTAGCCAGGCAACAACTTGAAGAGGGCTTGGCAAGAACTGAGCAAAGTCACCTGGCTGGGAAGCACAAAGTGTGGTGCTATCAGCACATATTATACCAACGTGTGCTGTGGCCTCTAAAGGTCTGTGTAATTCCCATATCGGAGATTAGCAGGATGGACAGCCTCGCCAATAGCTACATTCGAAAGTGGTTGGGCTTGCCCCGCTGCTTTTCAGATGCAGGTCTCTTCAGCCGGAATATGCTGGAGCTCCCCATCAAATCCATCAGCCTAGGGTACAAGCAAGAGAAAGCATGCCTTGTATTGGAGCTAAAGGACTCAGCGAGTGCGAAAGTCCCCATACGCACAGGCCGTACATGGAAGGTGCAAGCTGAAGTAGAGCATGCTATCTCTAGTCTGCAACATCGAGAGGTGATGGGGTTAGTCCAGACCAGTCGGGCTGGCATAGGCTGGGGAGCGCCACAGCACCTCTGGTCTAAAGCCACCAAGAGGCAGCAGAAGACCATGGTGGTGGATGAAATTACCAGGCTGGAGCAGGAGCGCTTCCACGTAAAGGCAATACACCAGGGCAGTCAAGGAGGCTGGATGCAATGGGATGTGACTGTGAACAGGCGCATCACCTGGGCAGATATCTGGAGGACGCCACAATCCAGGCTCAGCTTTCTGTTAAGGGTGACCTATGACACCCTCCCATGCCCCCCGAACCTCACCCAGTGGTTTGGAGACGAGGTAGGCTGCCCCCTGTGTGGCAACATCAAGGCAAGCATCCAGCATATCTTATCAGGGTGCAAAGTGGCGTTGACCCAGGGATGCTTCAGGTGACGCCATGATCAAGTCCTGGCCAAGCTGGCGGAGGTCCTGGAGAGCTGTAGGTTGCAGAAAATCAAACATCAGCAGCCGCAAAGCCTTTCCCGGCAGGGTTTGTCAAGTCTGGTAGCATGCTCCAACCTCCTGCTCAGAAAAGGAATACCATGCTTACTAACTACCCTTCGGCCAGACATTATCATGTGGTCCACAGTGCAGAAAAGGGTCCTCCTCATTGAACGGACCATCTCCTGGGAAGAGGGCATGACAACAGCCCACGAAAGGAAGCATCGCAAGTACTCCGAGCTGGCAGCGGAGTGTCAAGACGCGGGCTGGAAAGCCAGGGTTTCCTAGTGGAGGTCGGGTGTCGGGGCTTTGTGGGCAGAACAGCAGTCCAATTGCTCCATGGTGCAGGAGTGGCAGGGTCAAACCTGCGGAAAGCCATAAAGGAGCTGGGAGAGGAGGCAAAGAAAGCGAGCTACTGGCTGTGGCTCCGGAAAAAGCACAACGGGTGGGGATCAACACCCCTGTAAAGGCAGCTGCAGGGGGTGGCGGGGAGACATCCCCTACATGCCACTGCCCCCCCGCTGGGAGATGTACTGGTATAGGGGGCAAAACACCAGTGATCTGTCTTTATGAAGTTACTAAAGGTTCAGCAATGCTGCGTAAGCAGAACGACCAGTGAGTGAATGTACCATCCACCCAATTTCTAAACATGAGGCAACATTTTCATTTTAAATTAAACTGCTGGCTTGATTTAAGAGAGGATGATATTTTGCCTCAGTCATTAGATTTCACAACCCCTCGACTCGACACAGAGTCGGAGAACTAGATGTGCATACCTGTAGCAACTGAAAATTAAATTGCAAGTTAAGATACACACAGCAAGCAGTTAAAAGTGGCAACATTAGTCAGGTCACATGACTTCACCAGGCCATAGAAGATCCTTTTCCAGTCAATATGTTTGCTCCTGTTGTTATTCAAGCTTATCCATTATGGCTGGCAACAATACACTCCCTAAAGTTATGACTCTGATTGAAACTCATCAGTGAGAAAAGTGCACATTTGGAACAATAGCTGTTGCCTTCCGCTTGAGTAAGTTTATTTATTAAAGAGATCTATGAAGGCTTTTGTAGCTGAGAATCTTGAAACCATTATAAAATATAAAAACTTGAAATTTGAAAAATATATCCACAAACAAACAAACAAATAGTTATAAATAGCATTATAAAAAATGTATATGGCTAAAATAGTACCTGGAAAAGTAGTAATTGTATATATTCACAAATGTAAGCAAGCAAGTAAAAGAGTAAATAATTTAATTAATACATACATACATACATACATACTGTAACACCTACTGCTGCAAGGATGATGAAGGCACGATGAAGATAATACAAATAAATCATTTTAATAGATAATCCACAAGATGAAGAAGTTCTCACACATAGGGTAACATCAAACAAGGGACTAGTGATTAGATTAACAGAACACAAGTGAACAGAATCAACATACGAGGCGTAGCAGGTGGCTCAGGCGACCAAGGTGTAGGCAGGGCTCCGGAAGGCCACGGTGGAGCCGGAGCGACAGAGGACCAAGGTGGAGCTGGAGGGAGGGAGGAGCCCAATGGAAGTTGGTGGGACGCATCGACGAGGTGCAGCCGGAGTAGTGGAGTCCTGAGGCGATGGCGGGTCGACAACTGACCAAGGCAGAGATGGAAGAACGAGGGAGCCCGGCGGAGCTGGTGGACTGATGGGCAACTGCGGAGAGGAGGGAGCTTTGAGCCATGGTGGAGCCGCTGGGTCGCTGGGTCGACGGGCCGAGGCGGAGTCTGGGACTCAGAGGCTGGAGGCAGAGACAAGGGAATGGCGAGTCATTGCTCACCAGCACCCACTCCATGAAGGTGACAAAATCCCCTCGAGGACTGTGTTGCGTGCCTAGAGGGGACGGTGTGTTGCGTTGTTTTGCTCTTGTTTTCTTTCTCCTCTATTACCTCTTAGGATGACGCTATTGGCTGACGTGGTTGTCTGTTATCATTAGCGTACGGATGGATGTTACAGGCGGAGGATAAAAGTCGACATCAACCGGAAGCCCGAGAGAGGGAGAATGGAGCAGAGTCTTGCTTTCGCCATGCTTAGGTTTTTTAGGGTTTTTTTGTGTGACGTGCTTTGTTAGATTTATAACTCCTTGGTTGCTCCTTAATGTTTTTTACTTTTTTTGTTAACGTAGTTCTTGCTTTGAATTAACTTGTTAATTTTTAAGTATGTTTGTTTTGAAGTTATTTTGATGTGTTGAAGATTTATTTTGTTACTTATCAGTTTGTTCTGATTTGTGATTGCCGGCCGGGAAAACAGTGACTAGGGAAGCATGTCACGTGACCATTTTTGCATTCACCTAGGAACACCTGCTGTTAGCACACTAGGTAAGGAGCGGATGCTTTGTTGTAGTTTGGTTTAGTTAGAATAATTTATGTGGTGTGCGTAGAGCGCAGAGGAATTTATTTAGTAATAATTTACCCCTGGCTATCTTGGAGACGTAACATAAATGTGGGGGCTCGTCCGGGATCTCTTTCTCTAAAGGAAATGGAGAGAGATCTTACTAATTAAAGCCCTGGAGATATTATTGGTTGCTGGTTCAAATTGTTGAGTAGCCTATAGAGCATTAGTGAGATAGAGCTTCGGGATTATGTGGAAGCTTTCTTGTGGACTGGCAGTGTGTTGTTTGTTTGTAATTATGATTTCACACGTGCAAAACGTTCTCGAGAACCCTTCATTTCAAGCGTTTGAGAAATGTCGGAAAAACGATTTAATTGTTATAGCAAATCATTTGCACGTGATGTTGAGGCTTGCGATGTAAAACGAGCAGAGTGCGTCATCCGGGTAGCTGGTATAGTTGGAGATTTCTATGAAAAGTCTGGTGTGGTCCTCAAGGGTGAGTTGGAGGAATTCAGGGCGATCGATAAACAAAAAATAAAAGACTTTCAAAAATGAGAAAACAAAACGAAGGGAAACACGCCGCTTGACTTATTTGGTCCGGTATTCTGTCACACCTCCTGCTGCAAGGATGATGAAGGCACGATGAAGATAATAGAAATAAATCCTTTTAAAAGATAATCCAGAAGATGAGGAAGTTCTCACACACAGGGTAACATCAAACAAGGGACTAATGACTAGATTAACAGAACACAAGTGAACAGAATCAACATACGAGGGAAAACTAGGTCAGGGGAAACCATGAGGGAAGAAAACAAACTAAAAGTAAATGGTGGTGAAACATACATACATACAGATATAATTGCATATATCTAAACATGTAAAAAAAAAAAAAAAACTGTAATATATGTATAAGTATATATACATATATAGTAATTGCATATATCCACTAATATCAAGCAAACCAGCTTGTCCTTAAATTCCAGTTTTGAAAAAGGTCACATCATTGCTATGTACATCTCCTTATATCATCTTGAAATGAGCTTGATATTCAGCTGGATGACCAATGGTCCACAAATTCCCCTCTCCCACTGTGCGTTAATGTCTGCTTTGAGGAGATAATGAGGAATTATTGGTTATATGGCCCTGAAACCCATGTTTGCTTTATTTTTAATTACCTGTCAGTCCCTGCCAGCTGTAAGCATAACAAATGTCATTGATCTGCAAAAGCATTTAGGCAAGAGACAATTTGGCTAAGTCATCTAGATATAAATGACAACACATATATCCTTTTAACAGCATATTCCACTATCACTGAATCCTGTGAGAACACACAGCACATGGTCTGATCCCATTAGAAAAGCAGAGTGATGTTCTTCAACACAAGATCCACCTTAAAAATCAACCCAATGTTAGCAAGCTCAATTAATCTGGGAGCTCATTTCCTTCAAAGAAATAAAAAAGCCGTTGCTGGATCCTCCAGACCATTGCAAACTCCCTCAAGCCTTAAATTTGTCTTATGAGGCAGGTCGAAACAGAATTAAATGAAATGAGATTTTACTCATTTAACAAGTTCATTGTCTCTCAGCATTAACTACAGAAGAGTAAGTGTCTGTTGTTGAACACCGGTGCACAGATGAATGTTGCTGGCATGTGATCATCGCTGTAAAATAAAAGGGAAAAAAAAGCAATTATATTTTATGCAGCACACAAGGTTTTGAGTCACACACTGAATGTGATGCAGTTCAAATCTACATAAAAATACATGTTAGACAAGCACTGATGTGGCATAGAATGAAGTCTGGTAGGAACTGTATAATGTTATAACAAACATATATATATATATATATATATATATATATATATACAGTATATACTATATACTGTATATACTGTATATATAACACTGTATATCATGTGTTGTGCTCGTGTGTGTGTGTGTGTGTGGTGGGGTGTGTGTGTGGGTGTGTGTGCTGTGGTATGAGCAGTATCAACGCTCGTAGCTGTGCGATATGGCTGGATATCGCAGGCTGTGATTCAGTCAGAGGAACGAGCCACAGGCAAGCCGCAAGTAATCACAGGTGCCGATATAGCAAACCGCATATTTGAAGTCTAAACAAGTACATTCTCACCTTAAAAACTGTTAAAACTACATTCTGTGACACAAAACTGTATTATTTATAAAATTATAGCAGACTTGGGTGTCCGCCATGATACTCACTGTAAAAAATATTGCTAGCGGAGAGGCACAAAGGGTGAAACGGTTGGAGCTCTGTTTTAACTAGAATATCGCACTCCTCTCAGCAAATCAGATTCGAGGACCAGAAAAAACTGTTGTATAAATACAGCATATATATAGAGAGAGAGCGAGAGAGAGTGGCGCGCGGTGACCTATGCCTTTAATTACTGTAATTACTGTAATTGAATTACTTTTCCCCTTAAAGAGAAAAGTAAGGGATTACTCTTAATTTTTCTGTAATTTAATTATCTAATGTAATTGCATTGAATAGTGTACAGACTATAGAACAATTCTATATGAAACAATAGCATCTTGATTTAACATCAAAATGTAACATTTAATGCTAAAATGTATGTTTTTAATGTAACCTTCTCCCTTATTTAGGAATAATTTATGCAATTTTATATTACTTATTTGGAAGAATTAAAAGAGAAGTTTCATGTCTGTGCTTGTATTGTTCATCTGGTTGAGGTTGATACGGAAAGTAATTAGTAATGCAATACTTTTTTAAAAGTGTATTAATTAGTAGCTAGTGATGAATTACTTTTTTAGAGTAACATTGTAAAAATGTTGTTTGTGTGACACTGCATTAATTACATACCTGTTCATTAATTACATGCATATACATGCTCTAATCAATATCATCATGGAAATGATGTTCTGTAAATTTCAGGGCACGTGTCTATTTCGAAACTTCCTGCACACAGACAGAAAACTCCCTGCAATGCAACACATCATGTGTTTACCATCTTCTAACCTAAGACATAAGACTAAGACGGATTTCCTATCAGCCTCATCTTTTTAAAATTCTGCTCTGTTGTCTTTGTGCCTCTTTGAGCTTCAGACAACAAACTTTTGAACCATAGCTTAAGCATTGATCTATCCAGCCATGATCCTGGTGAAACTAGGATTACCAGCACACGTCATAAGTCACTTCTAACCGAGATAAATGATACGGAGTGCCAGAGTTTCAGTCAGTCCATAACAGACACAAAACATGAGTGAGGATAAATTAGATAATTTCAATACATACAATCTATTTCTATGACCTTTACAGGCATTAGCAATATAATTCAGACATGTGGAGACAGTCCTAATAACTGCTCAATTAAAGTAGGCGAATTCAATGATCAATTGAAAGGTTAAACCGTCTTAGATTTCTTGGGGGTGGATAATCGCATTGATCTGTTTGCATTAGGACTGTCCTGTTGGGCTGGGATGGTAGGATCATTTATTTAGTTTTTTTTTTGGATTAGCACATCTTAAAGCCTCATGCGAAAATGACCCGAAGCTATCAAAATGCCATGTGTGTGTGTGTATGTGTGTTGACCACAGATACAGCAGATAAAAAAATAAAAGTAAAAATCTTTGGTTGAGTTCTGAAAGCCTTCCTGAATAAGCCACACTTAAAAATAGAGCATCATTTCCACATCAATAGCAATTACACAACTGACATAGCAGGACTATTGCTGCATTATAACAAGATTGAGAGTGCGAGTCAGGCTCTATATCCATCAACAATATTCATGTTACAATAAAGCAGTAACCAATATATGCATATGTTAGCTACTAGTCACGGTTCTTTGGCCAGTCAAGGCCAAAACTAAAAATACTCAAATATGGTTATAAATATACTCCTAGACATGATTTGCTATTAGTATATATATATAAAATAAAAAAAGGAATTTCAATATCAAAGGCCTATTGAACCTTGCTTTTTTCCATCTTAAGAGTCTTAATCAGTTGATTTGGTATCACTTTCTATGAAGCCCGTATTTATAATACATTATAAGGGTATTCTTAAGGCATTATAATGAATGCATAATGCATTATAAAAAACCTTATAATATGTTGTATCATCTCATGAATATTCATAAGAATAGTTTTAATATATTACTTATTTGTGGTTATAGCTTTTAAGAGTATGATGATTTAATACACAATGAACATATTGCACCCACTTAAGTTACAATGTATTACTTTCTCATCGTTTAATGTAGTATACATGTCTCATATCTTGCCATTTTTCTTATGATACTTTACTTAAAGTGGTCAAAGACCACTTATAAGTTGTAGTAATAATAATAATAAAAAATGATCTCAAACAGCCATAAAATCAGATCAGATGAATGTGTAATATGACACATTTGCTTTGAACTATTTTTATTGTAATATCAGTTTGATTATTTTGATGGTACCCTTTAAACAGCTGTTGATAAGTGACTCTGCAACTACATATCAACTAGCGGTCATTAGAGTATTAGTACGTCTGCTACTGTAAATATTTGCTAACACTATTTTGATGGTCAACCAACAGATAAACAAAGTGTCTTTGCAAGTATGTCAACTTATTCTAACCCTAACCCTACAGTCTACTAATACTCTAATGAGAGATAGTTGGCATGTAGTTGCAAAGTTGCTTATAGTCGATTGATTAAGGCGACCGTCAAAATAAAATGTAACCATATAAAACATTGCATTTTTTTCAGTTGGAGTATAAAGCTCACATCAATTAATTAACATTACAGTAAACACTCAAATAACACTTAACATCTAACAACTCACAAGCTGTAGTAAGATACTGTCCAGATCTTAAATAAACAATGTCAAGATATGATACAGACCATTATTCTGTAAATGAAGTAGATTTAATATGGTGTTCAGTGTGTGTTATAAATAATCATACTCCTAAAATTTTTACCACAAATACGTAAGTATTATGATGTATTATAACTGTTATGATTATTCATGAGTTGATATAACATATTATACGTTTTTTTATAATGCATTATGCATTCATTATAATGCCTTAAGAATACCCTTATAATTTATTATAAATACGGGCTTCATAGAAAGTGTTACCGTTGATCAATTTAATTGGTGAAAATGGAAAAATAGAAGAAAAAACAGAAATAGAAAGAAAAAAAATAAGGAAAAATAAAATAGAAAATAGTTAAAAAGTATTTCAGAGTAAACTGCTCAGATGCACACTTTTTTATTTCTTTTTTCTTCATATACTTCATATAGATGCACCTAATTAATAACATTTTAAATATAATGTAAAATAAATTGAAATACATATCAATTATTCTCATTTAATTTTTTCTGGTGTTAACCATTAGTACAAGGCCTAACAAGCGTGCAAAAAAAATAATATACATTTTAAAAGAAAGCATGTCACTTGATTGTTTGTTTGTTTATTATTCATGTGTATATATGTGCCTAATAAAGTTAATAATAAATAACATTTATTTATAATATAATTTATGCACTTTGTATAAAATGTATCTCTTTTTTTTTTCCTGGGTCGCAACTGGTAACGACAAGGCTAACAATGTGCAAAATATAAACATCAAAATAAGCATTAATATAAATTAGAAAAATGCTTTTCCCTTGATGGATTGATTGATTGATTGATTTGATTGATAGATTCTTGTCAACAATAGTAAGATATTGATGAAAAAAACAGCAAAATGTATTCTAAATTCAGAGTTCAGAGTGAAAGGCTATGCAGATTGCAAACAGGACCTATGGATTTATTATGGCTTATTATTATAAATAAGACAATAATATCAATAAAGGTCAGGATGTTCATAAATATGTTTTAATGGAGGAAAATTTCAACATTCAAGCCAAAAAAAGAGCGTCCTATAGATTTTCCTCCCGCTCACATGCCCATGGTTAATCAGATTCTGATCTCTTGAATATATTTTTACATCAACACTGGTAAGCCTTGAGATTTGCAGTTTGTTGAAAGAAAAAACATAATGCATTAACTCTGTGTTGTCATCTAAATTAGTTTTTTTTCTTTCTTTTTTCTCAGTGGTGTTTATAATTATGGCTAAATTACATTACATCAGTCACAGTCATGATGACACACACACTGAAACGATCACAGACTATCAAGATATACATGCATTGTTTCATATGACAAATAAATAAATCTACGCCTATCTTAGTACAATGGTCATCTCCGTCTGAAACTAGGAATATGGCGATGCTGTATGCCCATACGAATCATGTTTTTTCTAAGAAATGCAATAACATACATTCACCGTTTCATAATTCTATCAAACTCAAAACCAATATGTTTATGCTCCATATTACCACAATCGATAGAAAAAATGACCATTAGTACAGCAAAGATGAAGTAGATAGTGAAATTAACATGAAAGTATATAAATAAATGATGAATGTTGGTCTCTGAGGATATTTCAGCTCGTTCAAGTCAGTTTCAATATTGGAAATAAGCACTGCAGTGCAGAGCATGCAAATGCTTGCTCATCGTTCAAAGAGACATGAGCGATCCCTCCTTACCCTTTTGGGAGCGCATGCATTTATTTGCACTGTCCCAAGAGTCCCTCAGTCAGTACACCGCCGCCCCATTATGACTCACAAAATGTTATTCAGCGCATTGACACTTGACACAATGGTTCCATTATGTTTTCTAAACAGACTTGGAATCTTAGCAGAATAAAATAGGAGCCTATTTTCTCATCATAGAGCAAGGGAGCACGGTTCCGTTCAAAACAATGGCTCTCCCAGGATGACTGTTCATCTGGGAAACAAATATCGGGAAATAGTAAGGCTGGTGAAATGTTGTGGCACTTTAAATCATTTTTAGTGCCTTTTTACACCCTGTTAGTGTTTGTAGTCTATAGCATACTTCTCCTTCCTGCCAAAAGCAGAAAAATGCCGCATTACACCATGTCCTAACTAGATTTATAAGTCTCCAGTAAAAATCACAGTCTGTCCACACTGAATGCAGTTTCTACTTATACATAAAACAACATTATATGTTTACTATAGTATAGTATAGTATAGTATAGTATAGTATAGTACAGTCTAGTCAGAACTCAGAAGTCTATATTGTGATTTTTTTTACATTAGCATATTGTGACCTCAAAGCTACAGGATTTAGACTAAAAGTAAAACAATCCAGTTGTAGTTCATGGTGTTTTTAAACAGAAATGGAAGAAAAGAAAAGGCCAATATCATTACATCACTGTAACTCAGACTTGCACTCAGATGGTGAAGCTTTCAAAATATTCTGTAGCAGCAAGGACATACGTGAAACCCGCTAACCGAGTCTACAGAACTCACTCCTCTCCACGCCAGCACCAACATAACAGTATGATTCTTATTTTGGCTTGAAAAGGAACTGAAAAATGTTATTAAATTCTGAGTTAGGCTTTATATGGTTTGTTATGGGCTGAAAATCTTGTCGTTACATTGTGCCATGTGCTCTGCAGAGCGACTGTTGTGGAGGGAGACGGCACTGCAGACTGGCATTCATTCACAGAAAATCAAGTGTTGCCAGCAATTCAGAGATCAAAGGAGGAAGACGCTAGAGCTTCTTTCTCTGTAAATAAAAAGCCTTCATGGCAGCATGTGGGCTTGACCTGTGACATATTTGATTAATAATCCCAATTACACGCTGCTTGCATAACTGTCCCCAGATCTGTAAGCTGGGCTCCTGGATGACTGACACACATCCCGTGGTAACAAGGATTTACACAAGCTTCAGTCTGGATCCAGAACACCTGAGAAGAGATGATGCCAACCCCTCAGAGGACCTCAGATGATGCCAACCCTGAAACAACATACAGAACTACCATATTTTGCTATAAGTTTGATTGCATCATATAATAATTGCTGTTAATAGTGTTCATCGTCTGTTTTATTACATCTTAAATGGATTTTCCCGTACATTTCTGCCATATGTACATTAACTGACAGTCACCACTGATAAGCTACCACTAAATATTGTCGAAACTTAATTTGCTGTAAAGTTGCTTTGAAACTATTTGTATCATGAAAAGCGCTATACAAATAAACTTGAACTTGACTATTTAGCGCCCAAACTCTGGAATAACTTTCCTAACATTGTTCGGGAGGCAGACACTCTTGCAGTTTAAATCTAGAGTTTAAAGACCCATCTCTTTAACCTGGCGTACACATAACACACTAATACGCTTCTAAAATATTCAAATCCGTTAAAGGATTTTCAGGCTGCATTAAATAGGACAACTGGAACCGGGAACACTTCCCATAACACCCGATGTACTTGCTACATCGTTAGAAGAATGGCATCTATGCTAATATTAGTCTGTTTCATTATTATTCCGAGGTCACCGTAGCCACCAGATCCAGTCTGTATCAAGATCAGATGGTCACTGCAGTCACCCAGATCCAGTACGTATCCAGCCCAGATGGTGGATCAGCACTAGAGAGGACCTCTCAGCCATGATTGTCAGCGGAGATCAGGAGAAAACTAGATGAGTCCCAGAGACAGATCCCAGCGAAGTCCTTGTCTCCTAGACGGCCACCGGGACAAGACCACAGGAACCAGAGTCCTCTGCACAATGTGACTTTGCTGCAGCCTGGAATTGAACTGATGGATTCGTCTGGCCAGAGGGGAACTGGCCCCCCGACTGAGCCAGGTCTCTCCCAAGGTTTTTTCTCCATTTTGTCACCGATGAAGTCTTGGTTCCTTGCCACTGTCACCTCTGGCTTGCTTAGTTGGGGTTGGGGGGGCACTTTTAATACCAGCGATATCGTCGACTTGATGCACAGAGACTATTTAAAACTGAACTGGATGGATGCTGGACTAGGGTTGTAATGATATACCGGTATGACGGTTTATCACGGTTTGAACGTGTACGGTTATCATACCGTAAACATTTGCATATCTACGGTTAAAAAAAATTAATGAAAAAAAATTCTCATCCGCGCACATGCAACTTATTTCCGCTCGGCTGCTTCACTCTGCATTCACTTGGCTGCTTACATGCATGTGCAGCGGAGGAAATTACAGAGACAGAAATAAAAGTATGACAAAATGACGATGACAAAAACGAACGCGGGGTTGTCCTTGAGGACGGATCCAATTTGCAAAAAATGTGGACGCAAAGTGGCTGCAAAAGCAGGCAATACAGCCAACATCATCGCTCATATTCGCGGACACCATGCCTCCATGCAGATAAAGGTGTGTCGCATTAATAACAAGTTACAAGTTAAGGCCGTATGATTTCCGTGAAGCAGAGGGAATACTGGTGCAGTCGTGAACATGGAATTTACAGTATAACGAGGATGTCACGTAAAACTCGCAATCGGATGGATGGATAAATCAAAAGTAGTTATGATATGTGTCTGTGAATATTAAAATGCAAAGAGACTGCTATATGAATAATATGCTTGTTTCTGCATGTCTCTGAGTGGCGCCGTTTATCTACTGCACACTGAAGTACGCATACATAAATGGTGTTTTCAGTGTCTAAGATACATGAACATCAGCAGAGCTGCTCTGAGAGAAAACCTAAATAAACATTTCCTAGCTTTATTTGAGAAAAACCTTTATCAAATACACTCTGAAACTCAAAGGTCCGCTACAACCCGTCAAAATAAACATTCAATTTAATTTTTAATTATTACAGAAATGTATTAGCGTTGTACAATGTACTTCAAATTGATAATAACAACAATAATGATATTCTTTATAATAAAATAATGTATTTAAACATTGTTTTCAATGAGTATCATGTTTGTCCATGTTTTAACTTTGCCAAAAAAATTAAAGGTGTTGTACTTTTCATTTAAAAAACATTAATTAAATGTTTAAATGTGACGAGTATGCATAGGCGTACATCTTATGTTTATTGTTTTTTAAATTAATTTATTTAATTTTTTTCAGAAGGAGACTCAACTTTCATTAAAATGGTTTCAGTTTGTTGTAATAAAGGATGTCACCGAATAAATGGTCTTGTTCTTTAAGAGGGGGGGTTTTCAAATTGTTACTGATAAGAATATTGTTTAATATATATACCTTGATAACTGGGAAACCGTGATATTCCCTAAGACGATTATCATACCGTGAAAATATCATACCGTTACAACCCTAATGACGACATCACTGAATTCAATGATGAGCTGCCTTGAACTGAAAATTGAGTGTTTACTATTGTCATTTTGCATTATTGACACACTATTTTCCTATTTATAAAATAAATAAATAAACTAGTATTAGTAGTAGTACATATAAATGTAATTTATTGCTCTGATGGCTGATGTCACCAAGAAAGCCCTTGAAAAAGCTTCAGCCAAACCAAAACGCCTGTAAACCTTCCCCTCCATCCATTCAACATCAACTTTTCATGATCTAATCAATTCCCGATGGATAAAATCCAGTGCCTCTCTACATTTCTTCTCATTCCATATCCCTTTTCACTCAAAAATTGAAATTAAAATGTGTTTTGAATGCAGTTTTGCGTTGACTTTAAAGGATATTCCTTGACTTTAAGGGAATTCCTTCCATCCATGACTGACAACTACACAAAGTACATTCACTATTTGTTATTTCTATTTTTAGTCAGAAAGGTTGTTGTGGTGTGGGGGGGGGGGGGGGGGGGGTGATGTGCTTGTTCATGAAATGAGAGAAAATGTGCTTATGAAACAGGCAGCCATTTACTGGATCAGCTCAGCATTTTGGAAAATGCCAAAATCAGCAACATGGAATAGTGTGAGGTCATCAGTTTCTCTGTCCTGCTCACGAGTGTTTGAGGTAAGGCTGTAAATTGCATCATTTGCTGTAACACCACCTTAATGACAGTGTGTAGATCAAAGATCTGTCAAATAGCCAGAGGGTCAAACACTCTCTCGCTCTTACAAATGTTAGTGAGCAATTTCCTTCTTATCTTGATTCATTAGAGCAGTGATTCTCATCCAGGGGTATTTTAGCAGGTTCCCCTGTAGGTTTAAAGTAAAATGTCAATTAAAAGTACAAAGTTTTGTTTGTTTGTTTTGTTTTTTACATGTAAATTCACAACAAAGCCCATCTATTTTTCATCCCAACAAATATCTCAGCCTAATAAACTTATACCAAAAACTATATAGCTCTAAAAATTCTTTATATATACAGTTTTCTAAAATTCCATACCGAGACTTTATTTGATAAAGCTTCAGTTTGAAGTTAAGCTAAAGTTAAGATACCTGGTTAAATTTAAAAAACGTATAAACTATTAATCAGATGACAGAATGTAGTATACATAGTACATGTAGTATATTGTAGCGTCTCGACCAATCTGACACAAAAATTTTAATTTGATTTAACAAATCAAATATTCATTAGATTAACAAATCGTTTTTTTTTTTCCCCCCCCCACCCCCCCCCCCACAGGCCCCTCATTCAAATAGACTGGATGCCAGGGATTCGCTTGAACACCATCCCCCACCTTGATCACCTTGACAACTAATCATGATATCACTGGTTTTATGGCCTAAAAGGAATGCAGGGGAGAAACTCCCTCATTTTACTCATGAGAAAGACACACAATGCCCAGAGAAATGGACTGTTCTCTAATTAAATCATAGGAAAACCTTTCTTTGAATGAAAACACATATCCTTCAGATCATTGTGTATACCATTACTGTTTTGTATATTGTCTGTTGTAGTGTATGCTGTTTTATTCATGTTATCCTAGACCACTAGTTAATATAACCTCACATATACCATGTTTGGTATCTATGAATTAGTATTTTCATGATCTAAATGAGAGTGTACATTATATGTTGATACCTATGCAACATACTGATGTTCTAAGAATCTTTACTAATTCGTGCCTCAACACTCCAGAGAATTACATATGCAAAATACCAGGCTTACAGACAAAGGGCCAGAAAAACGCAGAACTCCCACTTGAGATTCCGGACTCCCTCATTGGACAAGCCCATCTTGAGAGGCGTGAATCTATGCAGGCTTTAAAAGGCCACACTCCAAGTGACCCGCCCCAGTCGGTGGTTCAGTCAAAAGCAAAGATGATGTGAGAAAAACGCTCCAGGATACCAAAGCTCGTGCCAGGCTCCGGCCTAGTCATTTTCATTCATCAAGTGATTCTGACTCAAACTAGCTCTTTCTCATCAACCACCTTCAGCAAGATCTTGGGCCTTAAGACTGCATCAGGAATCTCTTTCAGACATACGCAAGTATCAAACTTAGTCGATTTAATTGATGCATGAAGTATCAGTTACACCTTTTTACAAAAGTGTGTTTGAAATAAGAATCTGACGTATCCCTAAAGGTTTAGATCTGCTGAATATGCAAAATGTTCCATAAATGTCATTCCTTATGTCTCGTTCTTTAGTGCTAAACTGTAACCCGTTCCTATACCAACTGTATGTGTGTGTGTGTGGGTATGTGTATGTTAGACCGGCTTAATGTGTTATGTAGTATGTTAGACTAGTTTAAATGTTTATGTAGTTAATAAAACCTTACTTGTATCACACTTGACGTGTTCATTGTTTACTCATAACCGGAGTCAATAATCATGCAGATTTACGTTACAAACTTATAGAATTGTACAGTAAAAAAGTTATTTCCCTTAACCAGGAAACCAACGTTCTTAGAATTGACAAGACAGCTGACCCTTAGAGGTCAGCTAAATATTTACAGCGGATCTAAAATATTCATAATTAATCATAATTAGTTATGGTTAATTATTCATATTTCCTGTTGTGAGCTAAATTCGCTACAATATTGTATTCCAAATGTTTTTTTTTTCATGTTTCATGTTTGATTCATGTCTACAAATGAGTTGTTTAATTCTGTTCTTTTGAGTGAATCAATTTAATTAGAGTGTATACACTAATTATTGATGTGTATTCATATGTTTTGATATATTGGTACATACGCCAATGTTAATATGATCATTATGATATAAATTCAGAATTATGATTAAATATTCTTCCACTAAACAATTTTAGAGACAAACTGTAGAAGTAAAACATGTTTTGAGTGTTTAAAACTTTTGCAATGCTACAAGTTCTGAGGCTGTGCAGCATGCATATCAGGCCTGTTTGAATCTCAATCTATGACACCTGATGTATTTTCAGATTTTGGGTTTGTTCTGAAATGGACAACAGTATTCATTTTTAAATGTTCAGGTCATAGAAAGGTCTTAGGAAAATTAAATATGATTTCAAACTGTGCAGCAACCCTAGCTTGGGTGTCTTATCTTGCGCTTTAATTCAATCAATTTTTCCTGCACAGCTGCTTCACAAGCTGCAAAGCAAATATGAGTCAACCGAAATACCACACACATTACTAGACTGCAAAAACTCAGTGAGCTCTTAAATACCTAAATACCATAGCCAGTACTCTGAACACCTTCCACGAATTTGGAATTTAAATCTCTCTCTTTTTTTCCTGTGTAAAACCAGCTGCGGTGATGTGCTTTTATTCAGAGGTTAGGATTCATCAAAAGTAGCTCATCCAAGTCGTTCACTCGCTCTTGAAACACTTTAAACGCATCACAGCAAAGCAAGAGCAGTCAGGATAATGATGACCCCTGAGATATCCCAGTCCAAATTTCAACAAAACAACTTTTATTTATTTATTTTCTACATGCAACTCTCTGAAGAAAGTTCCATTCAAACAGGGAAAAATTACATATTAATGAGAGCGGCTACTTCAGTGATAATTAATTGTGAGAAAACATGTAAAAATGTGCATTTTAGCTCCATGTATAATTTAGTTCTGGCATATATAACTAGATTATACCAAAATATGACATCAACATCTATAACCATAATCTAAAGTGCTGTCGAGGGGGGAAAGGGTTGTTGCTAAAAACAGACAGAGAAAAAGAAATTGGATTTAGAAATGGAGTAGTTATTTTTTAATCATGTTTAATACTTGCAACATATTCCACATTTCAACAAATGTATTTTATTTGTATTTATTATTTCTTTCTCATTTAAGACTATGAAGAAGGTTACATGAAAACAAAGGGAATAAATAAAATTACTTTTGTGATAATGTAAAAATGTATATTTTAGGTCTGTATAATTTAATTCAGGAATATATGATTAAGTTATACCAAAATGTTACATTTACATTTATAAACATCATCTGAAATGCAGTCTCTAACAAAAATGTGTTGCAAAAACAGGCACAGAAAATGAAATTCACTTTAGAAATGCATCTATTTCTTAATCATGTTTAACATTTGCATGGCATTTTCCAGTTTTGTTTTGTTTTTTTCATCAGAAAATAAATATTTGTACGTGAATGATCAACACCCAGGTACACAACACTGTGCACATTAGAATGAATTCCAAATGTATAGAGACTCATGAAAATATTTCAATTGACCCCCCCCCCCCCCCCCCTTTACTGTTGCTATGCCCGACAAGCCATGGCACTCTCACACCACACATCATATTCTCATGCAGTGAAAAATACATTGCAGAGCAAAGAGGACACTGACAGCGAAGGATGACCAGAGGAGGATATTTTTGGTATAAAAAAGACTCAGCTTTCAAATGTTGTCATTTTGTAAGAAATTAAAACAATAAATATGGTTTTGTGGCTCTTTAATGTGTCATGACAGATCGCTTTAGCGCCTCAGTTCAAGCGGCAAGTGAAAAGATCATCTGTTTCTCTTTACTAGTTATAGCACAAAATAAACAACGAACATCAGAAGATATCTCAATCACACTCCCTGCGAAGGGTCAATTGCATCCTGTAATCTACTGGAATCTGGATACTTCTGAAATTCAACAGTGTATTCACTAGTCTGGATACATATCTTTCATGCAGTAAAATTCAGAAATGTGAGTTTTGTACTAAGCACACACATTATGCATGCTTTCGTTTTATAAAGGTTCCCTGAGTGCTGTGATTAAAACTTAACTCTCTCTTAAATAATACATGCAGAGCAGCTCTAAAATGCAATGCTGCACACTATCTGTGGAGGCAAATATATGTTTACATGAATTCAACGTAAATTATTCCCAGCTCTGGAGGCACAACAGCTTATGCTGTAGTCTGAAAGAAATACATTCCTAAAGCCCCAGAGGCTGAGGAAATGGTTCTCTGTCCTCACTACTGGTGTATTTTCCACAGGCACAGCATATCAGCGGAGACACAGAGCCCAAATTCTGAGAAAAATAAAGGCAATAATAGAGCACTGGGCCTTTCTTGAAAGCTGATACTTTCGCATTTGAGTTCAGTGATAATGGCAAGAAAATGGTTGCTGTGGCATGAGAGACTCCAAACTGAGATAATATAAATCTTCTGCAGCCTAATGATTTTGAAATGTCTCACAAAGGGAGGTGTTTTTTTAAACTGCATTTGTAAATGCTTGGTAAAATGCTACTGAATCTCTTCAAATGATCTTTGATCAACAGTACCACAATTTTAGAAAGCAGGACTGATATTACGCTTGCGGCGATGCACTTTTTTCATTCAATATCTGATTTTAGCTAATTCTATCCATCCATCCATCCATCCATCCTCTATCTATCTATCTATCTATCTATCTATCTATCTATCTATCTATATCTATCTATCTATCTATCTATCCATCCATCCATCCATCCATCCACCCACCCCATCGGGGGTGTTATCAAGTTTGTCACTCACTTGGCATCACTCACATCTTGAGTCCAAAAGCATGTGTGATCCGAATGCAGCTAGAATGCCACTGTAATTCAAGTTATGAATGCAAAAAATATCCATGTATGGGTTGTTGTTCTTTATATAAGATATCAGTTAAGTAATATCACACAAGCAAGAGTGCTTTTTCCACAATATTAGCACGAGCGTGATCGCGAATGTGATAACTTCATACAACAGTTCAAAAAAACAAGTTAATGTTGATTTACATTTAGACACAATATTGTCAGTTTTTTTTGCCAACGAAAATAGGTCCAAATAGTTACAATAGTTACAAACAAACATTTGTGCATCTCAGAGCAACACTGCAATATTTAGCTCCTGAATGAATGCGTTTTTGAACCAATCTTAATCAATGATTCAATAATCTATTCATAAATAAAGAATGAATGAATTAGCCATTTTGAATTAATCATTTGAATGAATGATTCAATGAACCACTCATTAAGGGATTTGCCATCTATCTAACTAAAATAATTTTAAATGTGTCATCCTTCAATAACAAATTTGCATTACATTGTGGCTGATTTACCAAAATATTTGAACTGTAGGTGCTACACACAGCCATTTCACTAATTTCACTAATTTCAGTATCATTAGGAATTAGCAACAATGCATTTCTGAACACCAAATAGGCACTGGTGACATGTACATGTGGTTGGTTAAGTGTTCAAGTGATCACTAGGACATCAGAAAGTCAGGAAAATTTGAAACATAGTTTCAATAAAAAAAGGGGTTGGGCTGTATAGTGATTTATTTATTTATTTATTTATTTTTAACCACAGTTATTGTATGCACATTAAAACATGTTTCTGGCATTTTAATAAAATACTGATAAACACCAACTGTTTAACATACTATCTATCCAATATACTGTAGTATCTTAGAAGATACAGTTCTATTATATTTGATCATTTCATTCTGAGTCAAATTGTAGATGTCTTTCAAAAAAAAAAAAAGAACTGGGATTCATGGAATACCTGACAAATGCTACATGATAAAAGCATGCTTCCAGAAGCATCCAGCGTCAGGTTTGTCAAGCTCAGTTGAACGGACCACAAAGAAAGCTGGAATTATGAGAGTAGCTCCCAAACTCATTAATCATCTCACTCACTAGATCTCACTGCTTTGCGGGTATATAAATGTGAGCCATTTGAGAGAGGAGACTGCTGCCTGGGCGCTGTGAACTGGCTGGCCCATCATCTTAAAATGACAAATATTGTATTCTTTTAACTCGGGGTCCCTTTGTCACACTCGCTACGGCCCACCGAGTCACTCCATCGATCACCGGCACTGTGCAAACAAGCATGAAGTCCCTCATTTCTGGCTAATAAATCTGCTTCTGACCTGTCCTTTGGAGTATAATCATGCACATGGTTCACTCCAGAAGTCAGACTGCTCCCAACATTCAAGCTCAATGTAGATCATTGCTCTGGAACTATACACATAAAAATAACATAGAGAATGTCTTTCTCACAGTCAGCGAAAATCACCTCCATTGTGCTTGGAAGTTTTGAAAAGGTCTTAGCATGTTACTAAGCAGTTGATAGAGTGATCTGTGTGGTCATTTACAGTCAGAAATCAATATTGTCAACCCAACCCTTACAGACGGTCTTCCAATGCTAAATGGGTTTGTTTGTTTGTTTGTTTGTTTGTTTGTCTATCTATTTATCTTCTACCAGGCGGATATTGTACATCTGATCATTTGAAATGAAATACTTTATTTTAGTCCTTGTATTATTAATTTTGGATTTAATGCTTGGGGTTTAAGTGGAACTGTAGCTGAGATGGCAGTTTACTTTATTTGAATCAGAGTTCAGTCTTGTTAATTACCAAATATAAATATTAATGATCACAACAGAAGATTAACTAAATAGGACACTGAGCCTAATTTTGCAAGATGACTTGAACCTTCTGTACACTTGGTGCCAAATTTGGGTGGCTGTACAGTGAAGCCAAGATTCAAAGACTTATCTTAATGAAGACTCAATTAGAGAAAACACACACTCAAATTTAGCTTTCTTAAAAGCATATAGTTCACCCAAAAAAAGAAAATTAGCGGCTACAGTCACTTTGAGAGTCAAAAAAGCGTATATACATGCAAGAAATGAATACCCTTAGCTCCTGACAATATATTGTGGTCTTATGAAGCGAAATGATCAGTCTGTGCAAGAAACTGAACATTATTTAATTATTAAATTATTGTTTAATACATTATTATCATTATTATTACTTGCAAACCATAGCCTCAGGCAAATGGCCTGGAGTGATGTCCAGTTCGTGAACGTATTTAACGAATGAACCAGTTGACCAAATCGGACTGAAATGTCTAAAACAGTTTGCCGCCCGAGCAGCACAGATCTCCAAGTTACTCAATCAAAACAGTCACTCGAAATGAGCCAATATACTGACATATATGATCCTCTGATGCCAGTTTTTGCCAACTCATTTAGCACTCCAGTTACTCCAACAGTGACCGAACTGAGGAAATTCCGACTCGGACTGAAAAACCGATAAGCCGCTTATAGAGGCATGCATGAACCAAGCATTTAAATGAAGTTTTTATGGTTTCTCATGGTTTGTTTATAAAGGTGAGTTGATTAAGATTAGTTTATTCACTCTAAATGCTTGAGACACATAAAACATTCACGTTTCACATCATTATTGGGTGCTTTAATGATAAAATTGTGTATACGTGATGTCATTGTGTGATTATGTAAACAAACTTGCTTGTACATGCCTTTATCATTTATTTATTTTGAAATGCAGGTAGCCACTGACTTACATTTTTTAAAACACCAAAAACCAAAGTTTAAGCTAAAAAAATTGTCCCTTACTGTTCTACTAAAGAAAAAAATAAGACACCTACGTCTTGGATGGCCTAAGAGTAAATGACATTCAAATGTCATTTGGATGACCACCCTTTTAATGTAATGGATTAACCTAATACACCCCACAGTTTAAACACGTTCTTGCTGTAATGGAAGCATTTAGTCATAATGTTATTAAATAGAAAATAAAGGTAAAATGATCTCATTCCATTTTATGATTTATAATGAAAATGTATCCAGATAACAGCAACACTTTATGGCATAATATGCCAGACACTAAAGTGATTGTCACTAAAAATACAACTGCGCATCAGCAACCACACTCCCCAAAATATTGTTCACACTCATAATACATGTGTGAAAAAATGTAACTGCACTTATTTAATAGAAAGGCTCTAAATTCTAATTAGATAGGGCATTTGTTGTAAAATATAGAAACATGCTCCTGGGAGTTGCTACACTGATTGGCAACCGTAAAAATTAGGATAGTTAGGATAATGAACTATATTAGTTTGATACATATAAATATAAATTTTGCACTAAATAATAAATGAATAATTAAAATATTGATTTTTAAAACAACTCACACTAAATATCAGGTGGCTAGGTGGGCCAGAGCCAGAATTCTTACTTAATCCTGAAATAAGTCATATTATTTACTTTTGAATAAACTAAAATTGAAATTCTATGCCAGTGGATGTACAACAGAAGCTAATTTAGTTTAATTTTAGTGATGTCACTGATTCAATTAACTTGACTTCAATGTTTCCAGAGAAGAGGTAGAGATCATCGCTGCTTTAAAGAATAATGCACATTTCCTATAAAAAATGCCTGCTCTATGATATAAACGTGACTGTTCAACCCAAAGATAAATATGGAGATATCAAATCAAATGTAAAGAAAAATGTACAAGTGTATAAAATCATAAATTAAACAATTTGCAACTTTAACCCACAATTGAAAATAAGGATCTGCAGTCTCTCACTCACTCTGTAAACGCTTTAAAAAAGAGGCATATGACGCACGTGGGTGTAATTGGTACTTTCTTACAGAAAATCAATTTCAGACCACTGATTAAAAGTTGGGGCGAAAAAAACAAAAAATATATTAAAAAAAATTAATAAAAATAACAATCATGGAGCGCAAAGATTACATTCGCTTTCGAAATCATTGAAACAGATTGGGACCCCCTACGTTACTAACTCCTTCAAGGAAGCTGACACCACCCATCCCCCCCCCCCCCCCCCATTAATCAAAAGCTGCCAGCTAATGTAGGAGATCATGCATAATCATGTATTATGATATTCACGCGCACACACAGACGGCAGAATACTAGAGGACAAAGGGCTACAGAAATATGAGCGAACTGCTCATAATTTGACATCCTCTACAAATGATAGCCTTTGGGTTCTTGACACATGATTGATTGTCAGCGCCTGCACGAGTCTTGTGAATCATAATACACTGAAATTCTTTGCTGAATAGTACAGTGCAAGCATCACCTTGAGATGGGATAGAGGGTAAAGTATTGGCATATTATAAAAATGAAGCACCACAGCTACTATCACAGTGCTCTCAAACAACCTATAATCCTTAAACATTATCAACACTGCCGATCGTTAAGCAGCTAAAACAATCTCACAGAGTTACATAGCGATGTGATGTTCATACATACTGCAGTAGTCCACCTGGGTATGCTTCAGAAAATCATGAGGCAGCTTTTCTCCTGCTTCTGCAAACTAAAACTTACATAAATTACAAACAGCCATAGCAGTTGACTGCGAGTTGAATTATTTTTCACAAACCTGGGTGCAATTTCCTGGTAATTGCTATATGGTCCATGGATGAAAATACACCATTAGGGAATTTATGCCGACTTTGCAGGAACTTTGCAGTTTTAATATACTCTTTGGAAGAATGGTGTATTTGTGAATAAAATCACTGCACAATCATATAACATAAGTGGTTCTTGGTAACATTTTTCAAAAAAATGTTACACCACTTTCAAAAAAAATCTAAATTTAATGCCTCTTAATATGTCATGTGGTGAATCAACCATGAATTCAAAAATAACTCTATTTACTTAAACTCATTGTACACATATGATCATTAAGATATTACATTATATATAATAGAGATATATCTATATATATAAGCGTAATAATATTAAGAATAATAAATAATATCTAAGTTTAAAAAGCATTAAAGTTTTCAAAGAACATAATACGTGAGAAGATATATTCATACACTATTTATGACTGATTATGGATAAATATCATTGAGTTTTGGGGGATGTTGCACTTAGGAAATTTCACACATGAACCAGTGATATTTGGTATCACTGTTATAATTATAGTTATCTATATATAATGATATATTATTATTTTTTTTGTACATTTTTATCCCATTTTTGTAACCTATATGTCATTTTTTTTATACTTTTTTTTCGTATTTAATGTAAATGAACATAAGAACCATTGCTTTGGCAACTACCCAAAATAATAGGTTTAAGTTTTTATTTAATGTTTATTTTTTTCAAGTAAATAATGTTTTTTTTGTTTGTTTGTTTGTTTGTTTTTTGTAATGTTTTAGTTAGTGATAATAATCCTGACCTGATCAAACATTGACTTGTCATAAAAACATCAATTTACCTTACATTTTAAGAAACTTTTTACTTTGACACACAGTCATTAAGGTCTACATGGGTTGCACCATGTGACTTTGTTAGATTCACCACATGACTTGGTGGACAAAAGATTCTCAAAAATTAACCACAACGCTTTAGTTGACTATATATTCACAATTAGCTTCACTGTTTAATATATGAGTGTTCAGCCACACAATACACTACAGAAGTGAAATGCAAAATTATCAAACCCACAGATCAAGCTGAAATGAGGCACTGAAGTTGTTTATCAACTACAATGTACATATAAAACCAGACAACAACATATTGTAAAGGAACAGCTTATTGAAGCAGACATATAAAACGGCTTTTATAGAACTGTATTAAATAAAGCTTGTTAAGTCGCTGCCTTGTTCAAAAATGTGAAGAAGGTGGGAATCTAACTTTATATGTACATCCTGTTCTATGGAGTCAAGAATGCTTTCCCTCCATTTGAGTCTCCAAAAAACGAATCCAAAGACAATGCTTGAAAAGCATGTGTAATTTAAATATGCAAATACAAATGATGATATGTTGACACTGACCTCTATCTGATTTCTTTCGCTTGTAGTAAGTCTGAATACAAGGGCACTCCATTTGAACAACTCGACCTCCACAATAATTCTCTGAATGCTGTGTGTTTGCACTAGGTTTTGGTAAAGCAGCTGTTATGTTTACTTCCAAACATAACCAAACCTATTTGTGTCTATCAGATTTGTTACTATGAATGCAACAATTAAAGATCAGTTAAGTAAAAACATCAAGCAAAAACATGTGTCCTTTATCATCATTTTATAGAAGTAGAGTTAAAAAATTTGCAGATTTTTTTGTAGAAAAGGTACATCACCATCTTGTTCTGACGAAAGTGACTGAACATACCTGACAACGTAATTACAAATTCCCAACTCGTAAATGCAAACTTCCAATGAGGACTTGGCTGTAGACTGACTCTTTTCAGAAAAGTAAGCATTTACATTCCAAAGCAAGCAAGAAATTACAATAATTACACCTCACATGGAATAAAAGTCAATTTTATAATGATTGCTTTTCTGAACTGAGACCGCTTTGATGATGTACGCGGTCTACAAATGCGACCACCGAAGGGCACAGCCTTTGAAATGAGACACAACTTGAGATTGACTGTTGTACAACTCTGACAGCAATTCAATGACCTTAAGGCTATAACATGATTAAGCACACGTGATCTAAGTTGACCATTTGTGCTTTCTCCAATGGTACAGCCACAGAGTTTGTTATCTCCTAATAAAATAAGATCTCTGCATGAAACTTCCAGGCAGGAGGGTTAGGATATTTTGAGTTGAACTCTGCAGGACATTGACCCACCAGAAGCATGATTGTACACCCCTAACATAAGGGTTTCTGGGAAACACAATGGTCGCTCTCAAGGCTGAACTGGAGCCACTGACAACACAGATACTGATGTCTTGCATTTGTGTTGTCAATGGCTCCAGTGCAGCCTAGGGATCGACCATTGTAGTAGACATCATGACAGAAGTCATGCAACCTCTGTACTTTGTTCTTTTGCTTCACCACTAAGTATTTAGTTTTGCTCTCCTTCTCCAGCTCCACTATGGCTTCAGCAAGTAACAATGGATCAAGCTTTGTGCAGAAGGATGCCAGTTTCTCCACCTTGTTCTTGAAGTCCTTTGTTGAAAGACATATTTTTTTCTGTAACACATGAAAACTAGAACTCTTTCATGCCATGTCTTTTGTTAATGGTGTTTTCAAGCACTTTTGTGGTTTAAATCAAACAACTAAAATACTTTCAACTTAAAATTTGAGAAAATAAAGGAAAAACATACAAAAATATACTTACAAGTGCTGTAATGACATTTTTGTATGCCAACCCAGAAGTTAGTATCACCTCTACAAAAGCTTACTTCTACAAAAACTCAATAGGATCCATCCTTTTGGATTATTGCAGAAAAGCTCTGTGAACAACAAAAGTTTATGATTCTTACATGTTTTGTTTATCACAATAATCTTCAAAAATGAACAAAATTTTTGTATTTTTAAGCCTAAATACAATTGCCAGAAGTAAAAAGCTAAGAAAAATTACACCATGACTTCAATATCACCACCATTAAGCTTCCAACAACTCTTTAAGTCTTTATTTAAAACCCTTTTCCCTAAAAGTTTGAGTTAGAATATTTTGCAAAGGTGTGATTATAAACAGAACGAGGCTGTAAAAATGACCAGTGAGTAAATGAGTTTACCTGGTCTGTAGGGCTGCAACAAATGGTTATTTTGATAATCGATTAATCTAACGATTATTAGAATGATTAAGTTCTATCGTAGATATTTCACACACCAATTAATAAGACGGCTTTGTTTGATTAATCAGCTTTTGTAATTCATTATAATATTGAGTCATGAGCTACATATTCTATACATATTCATACACACATACCTTATTTCAGGCATTTCAAACAAACCCCCCAAAATTTGTCCAAAAAAAAAAAAAAAACCCCCCACTGACCTCGGACGATTGAAACTGAAGTGCTAAAATACAAACTCATTTCCGGATTTTGGCCTACAAAAATGCATCATCCCACAAGCATACTATGTGGAACTAAACATTTAAAATTCAAAACCTGTTGCATTTATGTTCTGAAAGTGTAACCATTATTTTAAGTATGTTTACATGCACTATTAAGTCAGTCAGAATGAATCTAATCTGATTTCAATTTCTGAAAGTTCTGTTTATATGAACCCTAAACACTGCAATCTGAATTACATATTCATTCACACGTGCATTATATGTATTCAAAGCACATTCGTAGTGCCCAGTCGCCAAGTTTAGAACAACAGAAAGCCACCATGATAATGTCAGCAAAGCTACAGAGCACTTTTGCCTTAATGAGAGTTTTTTTTTTATCTTGTTTCAGGTACACCATCCCTTTCAATCTGATTGAAGTTTAATTTGGATCAATCTCAATTGAATCCAGTTTAGCCAATCAGATTACAGATTATTTAGCATGTAAACATAACTAATATAAAATTATAACCCAACCTTTCATATTTTGTCTTGATGTAAAATCGGTAATGCCAGTAACTGATATACATTGACAATATGTAACCAAAAAAGGAACAAGTCTGTATGAAGATGCTGCTTATAGAAGATTTTAATCTAGAACATTATTTTAAAAGATACATACAAAAAGAAAACACTATAAATAATAAAAAAAACACTAGACAAATGAAAGGGCACCAGGTTGTGTTAAATGTTTGTATGAGTATGGAGGAGATGCAGTGCAGAGATTAAATAAGATGAGTCATAACCTATAAAGCATCAAATCTCAATGGGCGGTTGACATGAATGCCCTAATTGGAGACCACAAAATATATGACATACTTTCATGACACCAGGAAACAAGATCCTTTCAAAGAGGTCTACTCAGAAATACACTTTAAATGATACACCACTGAGTTGCGACTAAATTAAACTAACCTGAGAAATCCGAGGGTGGCTGAATTGGTTTTCTCTGCCAGATATGAAATAAATCAAGACCTTTTCAGTCAAGCCTCAGCTCCCTTGTGTTTGAGTTTGGTGGCAATATTATAAAAGATGACATGCTCAAGCAATGCTGCACCATTGCTCAAACTCAAAAATCAGTGCACTAAAATATTAAATTCCTGCACTGGAATTAATTCAACAGCTATCATGTACTATAATTGTCATTGTTTGAATAACCCCTTCAATGAAACAACAGGATTTTTACAATATAATTTTAACATTCTGCAGACCCTCTGCAGGAAGAACAGCAAGACTAAAAAATACATCAAAAGTGTTTATTTTACACCAGATTCAAGTGTTTTATTTATTTCACCCCAAATTCAACATGGCTCACTAAATACTAATGCTTCAAGTATTTTTTGGAATATCTATACTATATCTTCTACTGAACTGGACGGATGTACACCGTATGAACAAAATGATGTGGCACCCCACCTGTTAATTAACAAAGTTGGCCATTTCAGATTCAGCTATTATTAACAGGTGCATACAATCAGGCATCCAGCCATACAATCTCCTTAGACAAACAGGCTGACTTTTGGGAGGGCCCTTTTCCATTCCGGCATCATAAAAGCCTTGTACCAAAATGAGGGCTATACAGAAATAATTTAGTGAGACAGGTGTGGAAGAACTTGACTGGCCTGAACAAAGTCCAGACCTGAAACCTCACTGAACACCTCTGGGATGAATCGGAACAGCAATGAATTGGAAAGCAGTTCCAGAAGAGTGGAAGCATTTGGGAAGGAACACGGTTTTGAAATTAAATGCTTAAAAACACATGTGTCCACATACTTTTGGACATGTAGTCCAACTTTCCCATAATGATGCACCGATAATACAATTCTGCACAGTAAAAATGAAATATTCTTCAAAGTTGGGTTACACTTTACTTGAAGGGGTGTGCATAAGACTGACATGACACCTTCATAATCATGACATGACACCTACATAATCATGACATGACACATGTCATGAATATGAAGGTTTTTTATGCATATTTATGACAACTGTCATTAAGTGTCATTCACTCAGTTATGTAATGTTTAATGCAAAGATGACATTGCTTGAAATGTCTTTGTTATGGGCTATGGTTAGGGGTAAAGGTAGGGGTAGGGTTAGGTTAGGGTTAGGTCAAATAATGTCATATTTGAAAATGACATTAAAAATGACATAACTGAGCGAATGACACTTAATGACAGTTGTCATAAACATGCATAAAACATCCTTCATATTCATGACATGTGTCATGTCATGATTATGAAGGTGCATGTCACGTCTAGCCACTCCTTCAGTAAGTGTTACCCAAAGTTGTTATTCACAACAGTGATATGGACATGTAATGCGATCAAGACCTGCCTGGAACTACTTTAGGCGTGTGTTTCCGTGCACACCTTAGAACGTTTGTCAGCCAGTCCGATTCAAGCATTCAACAGCCCCGTATAACGGCAGATAACAAATCTTGTGCCGATATATTAAGCATTCTTATATAAACCAGAATGTAATAAATGTATATACTGTGAATGATTAAACATTTTCTTAAGCTGAAGAAATATTTTTTATTATTATTTTATGTGCTGTGATTTCTTAAGGCAGGCTTGAAGGTTAAATCTGATCCTTGCTGTCTGGATTAATGGCAATTTGCTTAGAAAAGTGGACTGGTGGTTTAAAATAAAGGGCTGATCAATGGCGCCCATAGAAACAAACAGTTATATTTAGAAAGTTTGGACCATTTAATTGTCTGTCAAATCTCCTGGGCCAGCAACAGGTATGATAAACAAGAAACAAAGCAGAAGAATAAAATTGCTCCAAGCCTTATTGACTAAATGATTGGGCTCTGTTTGCATATCAAGCATTTTAATTAAATCCTTAGGTGAATTGTGGCTAGTAGAGATGCGCTAGTGCATGACAGCATTAACTGACTTGACAGCAGCCTCTGATAATTACATGGATTCAGCCATGTTCATCAAGGCAATCATTGGAAATATCCTCATAAATATTTGAAGTATGTTTCACTGTTCTGTTGTAATTAAGATGAGCGTTCCATTGCTTCAATTAAGGAAAGTTTTCTGGTGGTTATTATATTGTCAGTTTCAATCACACAACCAAACACATAACACTATGTACACACAAATATACAGTACTTGTCAAATGTTTGGAAAAATTATGATTTTTTAAATGTTTTTAACAAAGTCTCTTCTGCTCACCAAGGCTGCATTTATATGCTCAAAATACAGTAAAAACACTAATATTGTTACATAGTCTTCAATCCTAAATACTGTTTTCTATTTATGTAATCATATTTTAAAATATAATTACTCCTGTAATGACAGTTGAATTGTGAGCATTATTCCTCCCGTCTTCAGTCTCATATTATCTTCAGAAATCTTCTAATATGTTGATTTGCTCCCAAGACACATGTATTATTATCAATGTTGAAACAGTTGTGCTTAATATTTATGCAGAAGCCATTATACAGTTTTCAAAACGCTTATAAATCACACAGAAGGGAGTGTATTGAAAATCTGAAATAGCACAAAGTCTCCTGTAAGGGGTAGGTTTAGGGGTAGGGTTGGTAAAGGGCAATAGAATATACGGTCTGTACAGTATAAAAACCATTACGCCTATGGGATGTCCCCACTTTTCACAAATATAAACCTGTGTGTGTGGGTGTGTGTGTGTGTGTGTGTTTTTATGATTGCTTTTATGCAGCAAAATGCTTAACTGTTTCAAGTTCCAGTATAATGGTACAAAGAATATATTTTCAATAATTCTGGTTCGTTTGGACTTTCTCTTCAGCAAATAATCCTGGGGAAAATAACAGCCAGGTTTTAATATGATGAATAAGAACCTTATTGATTGACTGAGCACCTAATGGAACAGCAAACCTGCATATTAGAATGATTTCATGTGACACTGAAAACAAATGAATGAAGCCTTTCATAAGAGACTTTATTTAAAAAGCAATGTTTCTAAACGTTTGAGAAGTACTGGAAATATACTGGAACTTCCAACGGGTACCCCATGTGTACAATTAAATATACTGCTGTATTTTTGATGTTGTGGGTCTATATTTCTGCTGGTGGTCCTGGACATCTTGTTTAGATACAGTACATGGCATCTTTGATTCTATCAAATGCCAACAGATAAAAATCTAAACCTGACTGACTCTGCTAGAAATCTCAAAATGGGCCATGTTTGGTTCTTTCCAAAGACAATGGACCAAAAACAAACATAAAAATCAACACAAAAATGGGTCACTGACCACAAAACGAAGGCTCTGCCATGGGCCCTCTCCAGTTCCCTATAGAAAATGAGTATGGTTAACTGAAGAGGAAAGAAACCAACGACCCTGGGAAAATGGGAGTAGGAGTTGGGATTCTGCGTGAGGAATCGTTTATGAGCTCTTGCATGTGTTCTCTAAACTCATCAGGCCATTAATAAGGAAAGACAAGAGCCTGTTTCTTGACAAATGGAGTTTCAAAAGTATTGAATAAAAGGCTGTCAATCACTGTGGCCAACGTGGATTTTCATAATGAAGATTGTCCCCCCATTTTCAATTGTTTTATTTCAATGAAAGGTGTGGATTTTTTTGAATGAAAGATCAAAAGGATTAACGATGCAGATTTAGTTTTTACAGGCTTTTGTGTTCGATTTGCCAAGGTGGCATAATGCTGGCCACGACGGTATAATCTGTTATGGAGAGTTGGGGGGAAATCTAATGCCAGTACATTACACCCAATGGTACTTAATCTACGTAAACTGCCTAAATAGTTTGAAACGCATCATCTGAGTATTTGGGTGCCTGAGAACTTTTATCAAGCCTAACAGATGTCTCTCACAATGGATGATTAATTTCTTTCTTCTTGTGTGCTTTCAAATAATGCCTTACAAAAGAGTGGTGCTAATAGATTATTTTGCCTACACTAATGGCATCTTTTACAATCCACACAACACATTTGTTTATAAAACCACTTGCATTTATTCATGACATTCACGCAAATGTCTCGTCTTTTTTTTGTTTTGGTTGTGGGAGTTTCTTTCCTAGCATATAATTGTCACATTTTATATGCCACTTTAACATAAAAAGGCTCCAGGTGGTTCTAGCGAAGGCCAACATGATCGCATCGTCTCCATTGTCCTCATTTTCTGGATCTAATTAATTCCCGTTCCCAGGAGTATCTTGAGACATACTTATTTCTTTCTGCAAAGCATCAAATCAATCATCAGGACTTTGTTCTAAATGTTTTCACTGTGTACTATGTTCACTTCATAGTAAAATGAAAAAAAATGGTGTAGGGGTGTCCCGTTTTGGGCACTCTTTAGAACAGTGGCTACGTAGAACTTCACAAAATAATTACAAAGAAATGGCAAGTGACACGTTGAATAATACATGACATTTTGAAGTAAAAAAAACAAACAACTAACAGTAATTTTTGTCAAATGTATTCCAACATCTTCAAACATGGATGGATGAAGAGTTCACAATAACATGCATTTAGAAAATGAGTAGGGTGAATTTTCATGCTGACTTTATCACATCAAGAAATTTTTCATTTGATTAGAAAAATCAGCAAGTTTGTTCTGACGTACTGTAAACATGCCAAAACAACAGTAACAAATCATCACAGAACAGATTCAGATGAGCGATTCTAAATATAACCTATGGTTCCAAATGCAATATTTACCAATTAATCCTTTTAATTCATAAATATTTCAAGCATGCCAACACCAGGCTGATGACTTCCAAATTCCAAAAGACCTCTCACATGTTGTCTGCCACAATTTTGCATGCCAGCTTTGTGCTGGATCAAACCTCAACAGGACCATCAAATATTTAGGGTGAAAATCCCTCTTACTCAAATCACAAATCCTCAGCAGAAGTGACCTGGACGAATGGAGCTTGAAGGAAAGGTGTAGCGACGGGAGCAGAGTACACTCTTAAAAATAAAGGTGCTTCACGATGCCATAGAAGAACCTTTTTGTCTAAATGGTTCCATAAAGCACCTTTAACATCTGAAGAACCTTTTTGTTTGACAAAAGGTTCTTTGTGGCGAAAGAAGGTTATTCAGATTATAAAAAGGTAAGAAAGAGATGGTTCTTTAAAGAACCTTTGACTGAATGGTTCTTTGTGGAACTAAAAATGGTTATTCTATGGCATCGCTTGAACCTTTTGAAGCACCTTTATTTTTAAGAGTGTAGTCGGCTATGATTCAGCTTGTTGTCAATTTTAGGATGAAGGTAAGTTTTTTTGCAAGTAAACAATTATGAAAGCATGCAGGGGTTTGGACAACTCTGGGCTGTAAATCTCAGAAAATGAATGTGAAATGGAGTTTGATGCTGATGTGTGTTAGACTTACGCATTTAGCTGCTACTGTATTTGAAGAAATGAACGAGGAATTCACAAAGAAAGAATTGCGCCTGCTGATAATGCTATTTATTTTCATGCGCAGTCTGTTTTAGTTCTCTATTCAGGAATTATGCAAATGAAGTCACAGTGAGAATGCACAAATTTAATGCTAAAAGCATTTTGCTATTACCCTTGTGCAGGTCGGTTCTAAGTGCTAAGTTGTAGAGGTTAAACAGACTACCACAACCTAGCATGCTACTCTAGGATCATGCAACTTTTGCTCCACTACGGCAACTGAATCGGCTCTTTAAAATGCTGAAAGTGCTCAACTACAGCACACGTCTGGATACACAACATTGTTCTTCCTCATCTGATGAATAGCTTCTATCATAATCAATATAGACAATGTACTTAAATATCTCTTTTAAATTGTATTTCATTTACCACTGTGTTTTATGAATAAGCTTGAACATATAATGAGCCGCATGGAAAGGAAACGTTTGCGCTGACATGAATGGTAATGACTTAAAGGCATAGTTGACCCAAAAATGAGAATTCAGTCATCATTTACTCACTCTCATGTCATTCCAAACCTGTATGGTTGTCTTTCTACTGTGGAAAACAAAGACTTGTTGAAGAATGTTTGAAGCATCTTAAACATCAAGACATTTTTTTAAATATATATATTTATCCACAGAAGAACGAAAGTCATAAAGTCATATGATCATACATACATGACATAAAAGATCAACTATCCCTTTAATATAAATATGTAACACTATGAACATTTCGTGTAGTTTGATAAAAAAAAAATATCCTCACATCATATACACACAGAAACACAAAGGTCTTCACTACAACCCGCCAAAATAAAAGTTCAGTTTAACATTAAGAAATTGTGACAGAAATATATTACTATTGTGCAGTAAAACGTACTTCTGAAAGTAGTGATAATAATAACAATAATAATAAAAATCATTAAAAAACTTGAAGGAATATCACACAATTTTTCTTCCATGTTATACTTTTAACAGTAAACATCTGTTGTCCAGCACTTTGTTTGCTAAATAAATCAATCTCAATTTGATTACATTTTAAAGATAAAAAAATACCCTCTGAAAAACATTTCTTTAGGGTTCCATTTCTGTAAAAAAAAAAAATATATGAAAATATTAAAATGATGAAGTTGAATGACTTCAATCGATTTGTAAAGTTTAATGAATTCAAACGATTAGACGTCCCTTTTGATTAAAAATAATTAAACCATTAAAATTGTTAATCAATGGTTCAATCCAGAAAAAATAATTAAACTGATAAAACTTCCCTACTTATGATTCACCACACATCAGCGTGGTGCAAGTGATATTTTATGCTTTTCAGGCTTCTCTGAATTAACTCATGTCAGCATTGTTTGGTATCAGTTACTGCCCTCAGGCACGTTTCTCAAATAAGGTCATTATGTTTGGTATTTAAGGAAAAATAACCAACAATTTTGCCCTCTTCCTCAAGTCACTGTGAATCAATGTAGAGTGTTAAATAATGACCTCAAGTTAATTGAGACATCCTCTCAGACATATTAGAATAGATTTTCTAGTGCCTTGAGTTGGCCTCGGACACAAAGTTTGGTGCTCAATTAGAAATTAAGTTAAGTACTTGTATTGCATTAAGCAGGCATCAATACAAGATACACTAGTGCACAAAGTGTTTTAGTACAAAAACCTGTCTTATTCACAAATAAAAATTGCCATTCACAATAAATAAACAAATTAAATTAATAATAAGTAGGCCTAAATGTAAGATTTATGTATTTGAATTGTATATACATTTCTATCCAATTGGATTACAGTGTTTTGACAAAATAATACATTTAATGAGATGCATATTTGTCAGTTACACATGAATGAAAGAGGTAAAATATTTATATTACAAATAAAATGAATATCTTTCAAATACCCAAGAATAATCTTTCTTTCAATCTCTTTCATTTTAAATTTATTGAACATTGCTTGTTCCACAGATACCCATATTTTAACCGTTCACACCTTTTTAATTGAATACATTTAATTGTGTTCACAGTAAATAGATTTATGCTGAGTGTAAGCTATTTGCAAATAAACTCTTCACTTGTATATATATATATATATATAGTGGAGATCAAAATTAGAGAACAACCTATAATTTCCTAAATGCTTACTATTTGAAGTTATCCTAACAAGAGTAGAAGGACAGTTTTTTTTAATTAATTGTATTCTAAAGCACAGTATAAAAAAACTTAAATGAGATGTTATAAAACATAAAACTAAAACTCTGATCAAAATTAGAGAACACTTGCAGATACCTCCAAGTTATTGGTGTTAACATGGCACATTGTGCTAATTTCCTTAATTATATGACAAACCCTGTTGAACTGGCAGCATTCCTCCAATTTTCACTGAGATTGCAAGATTGCGGGTGCTCTAAGGCAGTGGTTCTCAACCTTTTTTGAGGACTGGACCCCTATCATATATCAAACCATCCTAGTGGATCCCCGTCCTTAGCTGAATTTAACTTGTCAAAAAGGATTTACATTAAAAATACCTTTGTGTTGCTTTTGTTACTGGTCAGTATTTTAACAACATAAAAAAAAAAACTAACAGTAATGCTTATTTGCTTCGACCTTCAAATATCAATGTATTTATGCTAATAAAGGTCCATCTGAATTTGAAGTTGTTCATTTCATTTTCAATGTGAAATTTGCACTTGTTTATCACGAATAAGATTTTGCATTCTGGGGTGAAGTGTGGCAACAGCAGCAATAAGACTTCTCTCCAGGTTGAGTCTGTTTCTCTGTTTTGTCTTTATGTTTGCCATGGCTGAAAATGTGACCTCACACAAATAGGTTGATCCAAAAAGCAGCAGTTCCTACAGAGCACATTTCCCTACATCAGGGTATTCTTTCTCAACACTGCACCAAAACTTTGTCAGTGGTGTCTCTGAAAACATTATCTTCAAACCCCTATCTAAGGACAAATCTATAAGTCGTTCCTGAAGACTAACAGGAGCGGTCTCGATGCTGGTAGCCACAAAAGGGTTCCCTATCCAGTCAAGTTCAGAATCCTGAACCTCAATGTTTGGAAAATATGACTTGAACTCAGAGGAAAGTTTGCTCATGTGTGTCTACTGTTAAGCTGAGGGAAACTGCTGAGATCCCTGTCCTGACATTTCCTTCTCCAGAGGTCGATTTTCTTCATGAAACCGGAAACTCGATCATACATGTGTAAGACAGATGTGTCTGTACCTTGCAGTTCCAAGTTCAATTCATTCAGCCTGCTGAAAATATCCGCCAGGTAAGCTAAGTGGGCCAGCCAGTTGAAATCTTTCAGCAGTGCTGAAAGTGGATGCAAGTGCTCAGAGAGAAAATCGCCAACTTGCCCCCTGTAATTCAAACAGTCTCTGAAGTGTTTTTCCTCTCGAGAGCCAGCGTACGTCAGTATGCAGCAGTAATTGATGGTGCTCAGTGCCAACTTTATCACACAGTTTTTTAAACAGCCTGGCATTCAGAGGTTGGGATTTGATGAAGTTAATGATTTTAAGAGTGTCATTAAGGACTTCGTTTAATTTCGGGCTCAATCGTTTTGAAGCTAAAGCCTCCCTGTGAATTATGCAGTGCATTGTTTTGATGCCGAGATGTACCTGCTTCACACGCGAGACGAATCCATGGATGCGCCCCGTCATTGATGCTGCGCCGTCCGTGCATATGTGTGAGCACATCTGCCAGTCCAACGAGTGTTGCGTGAAAAAAGAGTCCACAACATTAAAAATGTCCTCACCAGTGGTTTTGCCCAGCATTGGCTTACAGAATAGTATATGTTCACTGTTATTGATTGTGATTCGCCACTAATGTCAGTTGACTCTAATTGTAAAGCAAAACTTGTAATCCGTTTTAAGTTGCCCACCACCTGTGCAACGATATCCTCAGCCATATCGTCAATTCGACGGCATACAGTGTCGTTGGATAAAGGTACCGTTTTAATTGCCTTCGCTGCTTTCTTGTCTAGCATTGTTTCAGTGAGAATAGCTGCTGCTGGCACGATTAATTCTTCAGCAATTGAATATGTTTTTTTAGATTTAGCCACAAGCAGTGATACCTCATATGATGCAAAGAGGGAAGAGCTGGACAACTGTGTAGCAGCTTTTAATTTGTCTTGACACTCTTTTGAAATTCAGAATATTTTCTGTGGAAGAATTCTGCCGACCTACCGACACATGAAGAATGTTTAGTTCTCAGATGTCGCTGCAAATGGGATGGTTTCATTGCATGGTTCGACAGGACCTCACCACACAGAAAGCATAGTGGCTGTGCGGGCTCAGTCGTTGTTGCAATGAACCCAAACATTTTGTAATTGTCTTGATATTGACGTGTTTTTGTGTCTGTTATTCTTATCTTTTCTGGTGGGCCAGAATTTTCTTGACTTGTGTCAGGTCCACTGGTTGATGGCCCATCGAGCCACGGACCACTAGGGGGTCCGCGTACCCCCGGTTGAGAAACACTGCTCTAAGGTGACTGAAACTCTGCGACAGGAGGTTGTCCAGATGAAGCCCAAAGGGATGACCCTTTCAGACAGTGCAATAGAAGTTGGCCATTCCTAATCTGTGACTTCTTGAATATTGCAGGTTTGCAATCACACTAATTCATTCAAGTCCCCCCAAAAGACCACGTAAGAAAAAATACACGAGAAGACGGAATAATGCAGAGACTCTCAATGGGGAATCTTCAACACTGCAACTGGAATTGCTTGCCAGTTCAGTACTGAACAGGGTAAGGATCTGTCTCTGCATGCTTAAGATAAGTCAGACTTAAAGTGCATTATGCAGTGACCAAGACTCTCATCAGCAGATAGAATCAAAAGGCTAGGCTCACCTTTGCTGAGGAGCATGTTGAGGAGAACTGGTCCAAAGTTCATTTTAGTGATGAGAGCAAGTTTAATTAATTTGGGTCAGATGGGAAACATTTTGTTTGGCGTCAAACTGGGCAAAGACTGAACCCTGAGTGCATAAAGAAGTCAGTGAAAGGTGGAGGAGGAAGTGTCATGGTTTGGGGAATGTTTTCTGCAACAGTAGTTGGGCCTCTTTTACAGCTACATGTCAGGTGAATACAAATGTTTATCAGATCCTACTTCAGCAACATGCAGTTCCTTCCCTGCAAGCATCTCCCAATCAGTCTGCATTTTTCATGCAGACAATGTCCCCATCACACTGCAAAACTGGTAAAGCAGTTCCTTCAAGTTAAGAACACTGAAATAGCCGGCCCAGAGTCCTGATCTAAACCTTAAAAAATTTAAAAATATCTGGAAAATCCTTGGCGACAAAGCTATGAACTCCACTACAGTTACCAAACTATGGAAGAGAGTGGAAGAAGAGTGGACCAAGATCACACCAGCGCAGTGTGAGAAACTAGTGATGTCCTGCGGCCGCAGATGTGCTAAAGTCATTCAAAGCAAGGGCCTCTACAGTTCCTAGTAATTTCTGACAGTGTCTAACTAATCCTCCAGTTTCCTAAGTTTCAGTTGTAATCTTCTTTTGTGCTTCAGTTGTTACGGTTCTCTAATTTTGATCACTGTTTTACCACAAAATAAAGGTTTTGTTGAAATGCCTTGGATATTTTGTCAAGCATGTTAGTAGAATAGCGGTATACCTTCAACTAATATTCCTTCAGATTTTGAGCAATGGGGATAAACAATAAAATCAAGCATTTATAGTCCCATTTCAGGAACTCAAGCTGCGTCGAAATGCTTTGGGAACGCCTTCAGCGTGACCACACTCTGAATCACATGTGTAATCAGTCCAATGGATGGGTGACCGCACGGCGGTGTCATTTTGGAAATTTGGTGACGTAACGACCTGTAAGCTTAAAAGCACGTGTGGTGGAACCGGCTCTCAGACCCCCCATTTACATATTTTATTTTTCATATGTACAAGTAAAAAAGTGACAAAAATGCAAGGTGTCTTAAAAACAGACCAAAGAGCAGACGATTCAGCCCATATCGACAATAAACTTAGCTGGCAAACCTTCATCATCACTGCGTAAATCAAGAAAATATTTCAATGGCAAAAGAGCCTCAGTACGGGGAATATTAGTGTATAAAGTGGTCACATCCATTGTGGCAAGTCTTCATCTGCATTTTTTATAGCTGACAGACATTGGAGAAAATCTCTAGTATCCCTAAGGTAACTGGGAAGAGATGTCGCTAAAGACCTCAAAAACTTGTTTTGACAAAGAATTATTTTATTTTTGAGAACAAATTCTACCTACAAGCGGAGGGCACAGCAATGGGTGCTACTATGGCCCCTGACTATGCAAACCAACACCTTGGTTATCTTGATGATCAATATATTTTTAATAACAATCCTTTTATTATTAATTTGGTATTGTTCAAAAGATATGTTGATGATTGTTTTGCTATTTATAAAGGCTCTGCTAGTGACTTTGAAATCTTTGCCCTATATGAACTGCCTTAGATCATCCACTATCATGTGAAGACAACAGATATTTGTATTATTATTACTATTTTTTGGATACGAATACCTACGTTATTAATGGCCAAAATGGCCAAATTGTATCTTCACTGCATAGAAAAGAAACTGCTAAAAAACAGTCTCTTACATGCAAAGAGTGCTCATCCTATGTCTTTGAAACATGGCTTGCCATATAGTCAGTTTATGAGACTTTTTCTAATTTTTTCCAATAAGGATGATTTTGAAGCTAAAGCCCAGACATTGTACAGTGACTTCAGATCTTGGGGATATCCAAGTGGCTAGACACTGCATTAGACACAATTAAATCTTTGTCAGATGACACTAACTTGACCTCCCAAAATAAGTTTTCTTGTGTTTTTAAATCTACATTTAGTGCCTTGAGTCCAGAAATAAAAAAAAAGATAATCAATAATCATTGGCATATCATACAAAGGGATTGTGAATTGTCAGGCTTGTTCATTGATCCAACTCTCTATGATTGTATTGTTACAATGTGCGGACAGTTTTGGCTACCTTTATGTTATTTTACAAATTATGTACAACACATTGGTCAACGTGTTGTTTTAATTGTGCTACACAAATAAAGTGACATTGACACTGACAATGTTTGTCAGTACATTGGATCCATTAAGTCTAAAAGTGACAGGAGCCTAATACACCTTCTGCCGTCTAACTCATCTATCAAACAGCACAAGACAAAGACAAAATCACTTTATAGCTTTAACAAGAATCAGTGTATATTTAATTTATACAGTGAAGACTATGCATTATTTAATTTTTTACTTTTGATTGTTTAATTTTACTAGTACGTATTTCTTTCTTGAATGCTACTGTTAAATAGACCTAGTGTACCTGAAAAACTTAACCCTTTATTATTGTTGTACTTTTTGGGGGGATTTTTTCTCCCCACCTTGTTATACCTGTAGAGTTCCCAGTCCAAAATGACTGGCCTACAAAATTGCTTTTAAATTTCTCATTATGCTATATAATATTACCAAATCTTGGATTCGATAATTTTATCAACTTGTTTTCTTTCAATTAGCACGGGTTTTGTATTTCATTTAGGAAACGATTGACCATATTTGATCTAACCTAGGCTAATTGAATAAAAACAAGCTGACAGAAAGATTGACTCCAAGAATCTGTGATAATATAGCATAATGAGAAGCAATTTTTAAAAGGCCGGTCATTTTTGACAGGGAACACCAAATTATGTGAAGGATTTTTAACACAGCATAATTGTTAAAAAGCACTGATTATTTCATTTGTTGTTTGTCACCTTGATTCTTATTTTTAATAGCCAAGATAAAATAAACTAAAAAATCTTAGCTGGCTAAGTGTAATGGGTTTGATATTTTGGCTATGGTTACCATGACAACATAATACAGGCTGACCTGCAGTCTATACAGTATTTCAACATGCATTCCTTATTATTTCATTTACTCAGCACTGGGGACGTTCATAATGCTGAGGGGATTCTGAATTTGGACACAGCTGAAATGTTAATTGAATTTGCTCGTGTGCGCTAACGGAAAATCCATGCTCATTCTGTCTTTGTAAATTGATGCAAGTTGGAGCAAACACAGCCATCTGCTTTGAAATGAAAACACGGGAGGAGGTAGACTTGGCTGCTGAAAAAAAATCTCCCCCTTAACTCTCATTATGCTAAAATTGTCAAGTGGGCGTGTGTTTCGCATACTAAATTTCCAAATGGAAGACACTCTTTTAACATGCTCCTTTTCAGGCATTGTACCAGATGGCATTTGCCTGATATTACATTTGTGCAACCTGGATGCTGTGATATACACTGAAGCTCTATATATCTGACTTCTGTTTGCAATATTTCAGTTTTTCGATGCATGATTAATGTGCTAAAGGCAATATGCACTTCTTCAAACCAAGAACCTCTTTAATGGAGACTGAATTGCATGTCTAATTTTGATCTGATACAGCAGTCAAGTATCACAGCGTGATAAAAAAAAAATCCCCCTCACAACAGGTCTCTTTATATAAAAGCTGAATGTGCACTTGGATTCCAAAGTCAAGAAGGAGCATTTTATCTTTGTCGAGTTTGGAGGCAGTAAACCTTTAAATAAACCCATGGGATAAACCCATCTATACATATAGATATAGGTCTACACACACACACACACACATACATACATACGTGTGTGTGTGTGTGTGTGTGTAAACATTTTTTTTGTAATTTTTATTAAAGGTCCAGACGATCCCTGTATGTTGCAACATTCCAAAATACTACTACTACTACTAATAATAAAAATATCGGCCTAAATTTAAGATTGATGTATTTGAGATACAATTTCCATCCATTTGGATTACACCATTTTAACAAACCAGCAAACTGTCATGCTTATTTGTCAGTTATACATAAAGGAAACAGATACGATTTCTGTATATAGACCTTGGAGTTTTTAATAGATTTGACTAGTGGTTCTCAGCATTCTTCCAGATTGACATTCAAACCAGGGTTCCCTCGCAGTCGGTCACTCTCGACGTAACGTGGAGGACCGACGAATTGGGAATTGGGATCTCGCTTAGAGGGACCAAGCTACTTCGAGTGTAAACTAAACGGAGCCAATGCACATTGGCATGCGATGATTGCATCAAGCTGCCGCTGATCACAGCATGAGCATAAAAAGGCAGCAGGTGCAACGCATACCAGCTTTTCGCTTCGGAGCCCCGAGCTGAGCTGTTCTATCGTTCTGCTCCTGACCTTCTGCTAAGAGTAAATCTACAGTCAAGCACGCTCTTTGTGGGTTCTCGTGCTGGTGGTACGGCGCTTCAGCGGCGGTGGTTTCCCGTGTCGAGTGGGCTGCACACGGCAGGCTGCACTACCCCTGTGTGTGTTGCAGACGGCCATCTCCCCTGTGCGCTTCGGCACACTAAAAGAGCAAAATCCATACTAAAAGAGCTTCACGGGTGGAACGTCTTTTTAAAGACGAGTCTTTTAAAGATGTCGTACCATCCGTGTATTTCTGGGTGCGGTCGTTACCTGGCGCCGGGTGATGGTCACGATCGCTGCCTCTCGTGCCTGGGCATGAAGCACGCTGAGGTGGCTTTCGTGGATGCCTCATGCTCCCATTGCGGGGGCATGACCATCTCGGAGTTGCGGACCAGACTCCGTTACCTGCAAGGGGGCGGAGTGCCCGTGCCACTGCCTAGATCTGGGGTTCCCTCTGGCAGCAGCCGGGGGCGTCCTTTTTCTAGCAGTGGGCGGACTGGTCTTACGGTCACGGTGAGGAATTCCCCTCCGGGGATGCCCGAACCCGCCGGCACTGCGAAACCAGCGGAGCTTTCAGTAGAGCAGGCTGGACCCTTCCGGTGGGTACCACCTGTTTCTTCCGAGGCTCCCCCCGACGAACAGATGTCGATTGCAGCATCGGAGGGTGAGCCGGACTTTTCCGGGGATGAAGATCCGTCAGCGCTGCCGCCCTCTGGGCGGTCAGCGGTGCCGGAGACGGACCCGGAAATGATGGCTATGCTTTCCCGGGCCGCCAAGAGTGTCGGACTCGAGTGGAATCTTCCACCGCATCCCGAACCATCAAGATTGGATGATTGGTTTCTCTGGGTGGCTCGCGCTGGTTCTCAGCGCCCCGCCCCAGTGCCTTTCTTCCTGGAGGTGCATGATGAGATCGCTGGGTCATGGACGGCACCTTTCATTGCCAGAAACCGGCCCAGTGGCTCATCTTCCCTCACCACCTTTGATGGGGGTCCAGCGCGGGGGTACGCGGGTGGAGCGGTCGGTTGCGATGCACTTGTGTCCAAATGCCGCTACCACTTGGCGGGACAAACCGTTGCTCCCCTCCCGGGCCTATAGGCACTCGTCGGCTCTGATCGGCAGCGCTTATACGGCCTGTGGAGAAGCTGCATCCACCTTACATGCTTCGGCGTTACTGCAAGTGCACCAAGCTAAGGCACTGAGGGACTTGCACGAGGGTGGTCACGACCTGGAAGTCTCAAAGAACCCGCACCGCGCGGGCCATCGCGCTGAACGAGCGACGAAGGGTTACGGCGCGGTTATCGGGTAGAGCCATGTCTACACTTGTGGTCCAGGAGCGACATCTCTGGCTGTGTCTGGGCGACATGTGCGAGGCGGACAAGACAAGATTCCTGAACGCCCCCATGTCCCAGACCGGCCTCTTCGGCGACACAGTGGAGAACTTCGCCCAGCAGTTCTCCGCCACCCAAAAGCAGACTGAGGCCATCAGGCACATCCTGCCCCGGCGTGCAGCGGGCCCGGGCCGCGGCGGCAGCGCCTAAGCCGGCCGTCGCCGAGGGCGGGCCCCCTGCCGCCGCCCCCGCTCCCGCGCAGCATCCGCAGCAGCCTCCAGCAAGACCGCGCCGAGGAGCAGGCCGCAGGGCAGCCGCCCCGCCCGTCCAGGCCCCCGCAAGACCTGGTGGTAAGCGAAGGTGCAAGAGGCCCTGAGACGGGTGACACAGAGATGGAGGGAGTTGCTCTTCGGGAGATGGTGAACGCGCCACTCCCTCCCACGGAGGAGGGCCGGGTGGAGAATCTTTTGTTTTCTTTTTTTCTGCCACTGGCCTCGCGGTCAGTGGTACACAAATTCTCGACGAAAGAGCAATTTCTCCCTTCTCTGGGCCCCCTGAGGGGACGGGGGGCTGTGGACGGTCCAGAGCCGTATCACACTCACCCTCCTCTCTCGCCAGCGAGCAGCAGTGGGCGGATCGGGAGAACGAACCAACGGACTACCCACGCACCCTCTGCTCAAACGCAGGTCAGTGTTGCACACACCCAGACCCCGACTCGGACCGGCTACGAGACGCCCGGGCCGGGTCCTGCGTTTTTCCGTTTTGCCCCACTGCGGGTACGCCTGTAGTTACGTTGATGCCACTTGCGCGGCGTCTGGGAGCCCGGCTAGAGCTACCCAGCCCGTCTCGATGGCTCCGTCGAACAGTCAGGCTCGGCTATTACGAGTCAGTTCGCCGGCGGCCCTCCCAAGTTCAGGGGCGTCTACTTTACGTCAGTGAAAGCAGCAGATGCTCCTGTCTTGCGTGCAGAGATCGCAGTCCTACTGGCGAAGGACGCGATAGAGCCGGTCCATCCAGCCGATATGAGGTCAGGGTTGTACAGCCCTTACTTCATTGTACCCAAAAAAAGGCAGTGGGTTGAGACCTATCTTGGACCTGCGCGTCGTGAACAGGGCCCTTCACCGGCTCCCGTTCAAGATGCTCACGCAGAGAGAGGAAAGAAATGCATTTAAGGTGTATCCGTCCACAAGATGGTTCGCCAGCGATCGAACCTGAAGGACGAGTCACTTTAAGTCTCGATCCGTCCGCGCCACAGGCCATTCCTGCGGTTTGCGTTCGAAGGACGAGCATATCAGTACGAGGTTCTGCCCTCTGGGCTGTCCCTGTTGCCCTGTGTCTTTACGAAAGTTACGGAGGCAGCCTTTGTTCCCATGAGAGAACAGGGCATTCGTATTCTCAACTACCTCGACGATTGGCTTATACTCGCCCAGTCTCAGGATCAGTTTGTGCGAGCACAGGGACTTGGTGCTTCACACCTCAGCCTGTTGGGCCTTCAAGTCAACTGGGAAAAGAGCAAACTCTCACCCCATGCAGAAAATCTATTTTCTCGGTATGGAGTTAGACTCGGTCAAACAGACAGCACGCCTCAAGCAGGAACGTGCTCAGTCAGTGTTGAACTGCTTGAATACGTTCAAGAGCAGAATGGCGGTCCCACTGAAACAGTTTCAAAGGCTCCTTGGGCATATGGCAGCTGCAGCGGCAGTCACGGCGCTGGGGCTTCTCCATATGAGACCGCTGCAGCACTGGCTCCCCGGCCGAGTCCCGAGGTGGGCGTGGAACTCACCGGGTCCAAGTTACACCGGCATGTCGCCAAACCTTCACCCCATGGTCAGACCTCACGTTTCTTCGGGCAGGAGTGCCCCTAGAACAAGTCTCCAGGCATGCTGTGGTTTGCGTACGGATGCTCAACAACCCGGCTGGGGGGCCAAGTACAAGGGCGCAGTGTCAGGGGTTTGGACGGCAGGGACTCCCCCGAACTGCACTGGCACATCAACTGCCTCGAGTTGCTGACAGTGCATCTTGCCCTGAGCCGTCTCCAAGGGCGCTTACGAGGCAAGCATATACTGGTCCGCACGGACAATACAGCGGCGTTGCGTACATCAACCGACAAGGTGGTATGCGCTCCCGTCGCATGTCGCAACTCACCAGCCACCTCCTCCTTTGGAGTCGGAAGATTCTAAGGTCACTTCGTGCCATTCACATTCCAGGTCTGCTCAACCGTGCAGCCGACGAGCTGTCCCGAGCTGCGCGCCCGGGAGAATGGCGACTCCATCCCCAGCCGGTCCAGCTGATTTGGAGACGTTTCAGAGCCACTCAGGTAGACCTGTTTACCTCTCCAGAAACCTCTCACTGCCAGTCGTTCTTCGCCCTGACCGACGGAACACGCGGCACGGACGCTCTGGCACACAGCTAGCCGCGGGGCCTTCGCAAGCATGCGTTTCCCCCAGTGAGCCTTCTCACACAGACACTGTGCAAAGTCAGGGAGGACGAGGAGCAGGTCCTGCTGGTGGCCAATTGGCCTTCCTGGACCTGGTTCCCAGAACTAATGCTCCTCACGACAGCCCCTACTTGGCCGATTCCTCTGAGGAAGGATTTACTGACTCAGAGACGGTGCACCCTTTGGCACCCGTGTCCAGACTTCTGGAAACTTCATGTCTGGTCACTGGACGGGACGCGGAGGTTCTAGGTGGCCTACCCCAAGAGGTAGTTGACACATCACTTCAGCGAGAGCACCGTCTAAGAAACACGCCTACGCTTGAAGTGGAACCTATTCGTTGAGTGGTGTTCTTCTCACCGAGAAGACACCCGAAGATGCCCGATCGGAGTTGTGCCGTCCTTTCTGCAGCAAGGGCTGGAGCGAAGGCTGACTCCCTCCACCCTTAAAGTTTATGTCTCTGCGATCGCTGCGAACCACGACCCCTTAGAAGGGAGGTCGTTGGGGAAGCATGACTTGATCGTCAGGCTCCTTAGGGGGGCGAGAAGATTAAATCCTACCCGGCCCCCCTCTACACCCTCTTGGGACCTGTCTCTAGTGCTCACGGCACTACAGCAGGGCCTATTTGAGCCTTTGCAGACAGTCGAGCTGAAGTTTCTTTCGATGAAGACTTTGCTCCTGCTGGCTTTGGCCTCTATCAAGAGGGTAGGGGACTTGCACGCATTTTCGGTCAACGATTCGTGCATAGAGTTCGGGCCGGCTGATTCCCAGGTAACCCTGAGGCCCGGCCCGGCTACGTGCCCAAGGTTCCCGCTACTCCCTTCAGGGATCAGGTGGTGAACCTCCAAGCGCTGCCCTCGGAGGAGGCAGACCCAGCCCTAGCTTTGCTCTGTCCCGTCCGAGCCTTAAGGTGCTACGTAGACCGGACGCAAAGCTTCAGGACCTCAGACCAGCTCTTTGTCTGTCACGGAGGCCGGCAGAAGGGGAATGCCGTCTCAAAGCAGAGGATGGCCCACTGGATAGTGGACGCCATCACCCTGGCTTACCAGGCACAGGGTGTGCCCTGCCCGCTCAGGCTGCGAGCCCCGGAACCCATCAAATAGCACGCGGGCTTCGCAACTCCCTCCTGGGTGCTGGCTCGTGGCGCCTCGATGACAGATATCTGTAGAGCTGCGGGCTGGGAAACCCCTAACACGTTCGCTAGATTCTACAGCCTCCGTGTGGAGCCGGTATCCTCCTGTGTTCTCACCTCAAAATGGGTAGAAGCACTGAGAGGCCCGGCTTCGGATCGGCTTGCAAAAACCACTCCAGAGAATCCATATAGTAGACCCTGTTGAGCTCCTCAGTCCCCTCGGCAGCCAGACGTGGAGGAGCGTCCGGCGCCAGGCCTTCACTCGCAGAATCATCGAGAACCGGTAGAAGGCTGGGTTCCATATGTAGAGGCCTAAGTGGTTCTCATATGTGTAAAGTCCATGGTATAGCTTTGAGCCCGTGTTTCCCCGGCAGACTTTTGTCATTTCAAGAGGGTTCAATCACCTCCATTCTTCCATATGCACCTAAGGGATGTCCATATGTGTATTGCTTCCGAAACCTCCTTCGGGAAGGTTCGAGCTTCCGTAACGCCCCTGTTCCAAGTAGAACGGGTACGTTTTCCCAGTGTTATCCAGTCTTACTCATTGGGTAGTGCCATAGCAGCAGTAGCTGGTCCTCTTGTGAAGAAGCCCTGGCCTACGCCAAAAAATAGGGGCGCAGGTGGCTTCCACAGGACACTGGAAGGGGCAGTAGCTGTGGCCCTTTTGTAGGATCCCAATTCGTCGGTCATCCAACGTGACGTCGAGAGTGACCGACTGAAAGGGAACGTCTCGGTTACTTATGTAACCCTCGTTCCCTGAAGGAGGGAACGGAGACGTCACGTCCCGTCGCCACAGCTCCTGTACCACCGCTGAGCGGCCGGGTCACCGGCTCGGCTCCTCAGCGAAAACATAAATGAATGCGGTGCACCTGCTGCCTCTTATACTCACGCTGTGATCAGCGGCAGCTGGATGCAATAATCGCATGCCAATGTGCATTGGCTCGTTTAGTTTACACTCGAAGTAGATTGGTCCCTCTAAGCGAGATCCCAATTCGTCGGTCCTCCGACGTGACGTCTCCGTTCCCTCCTTCAGGGAACGAGGGTTACATACGTAACCGAGACGATCTGAAAGATGATTAGATTTAGCGAGAACATCCAGTTATTTACATACTAATAAAAGCCTTCTAAAATAAATGTTATAATGCACCAGAAGCCAATGCAATGCGGCTATGGTGGTGATACAGGTATGTCATGCCTTTTTTTTTTTAAACCCACCACTTTTAAAAGAACCATGACTTCATCTTTGTAAAAAAAAAAAAAAACTTGGTTTTACAATAGAACACATGAATCATGTTTACTTAAAACATAACCAACTGTTTCTAAGTAAATGCTCACCAACATGGGCATTTTGACAAATGTAGTGTTTATTCGACTGTTTGAGTCCAACAAGCCGTGAAAGACAAATTTATTTGGGAACACATGCTGTCTGAGAAACATTTTTTTGTGCGCATACTTCAGGTGTGTCAGATAATTTTTGTCACAACTTATTGCATGTAACTTTTTTTTTTTTTTTACATCAAACCCATCCAGCCGTTTATTTTCTCATTCATACATGTTTTTTTTTTTTGTCACTCTAACATCACTCAAACTTCCCAAACAGTCCCATGGGGTACAGCTATGTTATATGCGATACACATGAAAGAGAAATGTATTGAATGTTAGGAATTGTTTCCCCAAAAAAAAAAAATTACCAAAGAGGAGCGTTCTGTGTTCACTGAGTGTTACAGATACTACAATAAAACCATTACAAAAGAATTTGCTATGTATTTCAGTGTAAGTATTTAAGCTTACTGCATTACTGTAACAACGATGCCAGTTGTTATTGAAGCATGTGTCCCTTTGGATTTTCCACAAAAACTTCACAGAACAGCACTTGTGTTTCTCTGCTGAAGATGCATTGCAAGGGATACAAAGAATCTGAGCTGCATTTAAAAGGCCTTTTTTTTTAGAAATCAGCTGAGAAATACATTATGCTTTAATTAGCATGAATTGTCAAAGATGCCATGTGTTTATCAACACTTTCACAATCACAAGTTAGGATGTTGCTTTCAATCCAACTGTGGACTCAGAATTAAGACAAAGGCATTTGCCCCAAACATACCAAACGGCAGCGTCAAACAAACTCTCCTATGATGTTCTAGCATGAAAGACTGAAACGTCCAGTAATTATTAAAGTAAGAAATCTTGCTATGACACTGACACCTCTGAGAGCCAGAAGTAAAGAGGCTTTGTCTCAAGTGCACATGCACCGAGTCCGATTTGAGGTATCGTTCATGTCCACAGCACAGCTGACACACCAAATTATAATACTTAGCATTAGGAGTTTACTCTAAGCACTAAAACTTAAGAATGAGCAATAGTAATAATGATGCTTGCTGTAGCAAAGGCCACTAATGATCTTTTAGAGGGCTGGTGTGACCAACTCACGCATAACACAATCAATTTTTAATGATATAAAGGCAACCCGTCTGCCCTCAGATCTAAGTTTATGGGAGACAAGTGAAACAGAAATCAATGAGTGAAATGCTGCATAGGCTACAGGAAGCTTGTTGAATGCTCGATGCATTAAATAAACTACATCATAAAGCATCTTTGGCTGCGTATTTAGATTCACTGAAGCATAAGAGCAATAGGTGCTGAATTGAGCTCAGTTGTTGGGGAAGAACAGAAAAAAAAAAGACAAAGCCATTTCATAGATGGAGAAAGTTATTACATTTTGATCAAAGATTACATAGAAAATATTTTTTTTCTTTATCATTTATATTAAAACCAAGAACATATATTAAAGAATCCAATTTTATACTATTTATTTTTTATTATTTTCTCTTTTCTTTTTTTTTTTTGCGGGAATACCATGCAACAGATTTAAGTTTTTCAAACTTTGTATATATAAAACTATTAAAGCGATAGTCACACCAAAAGAAATTCTGTCATCTTGTACGCACCCATACAAGTTGTTCTAAACCTGTTTGAGTTTCTTTCTTCTGCTGAACACATAAGTTATTTTGAAAAATGTTGGTAACCAAACTGCTGAGAGTAGCCATTGACTTCCACGGTTTTTTTTTTTCTTCCATACAATGAAAGTCAATGGGCTACAATCAACTGTTTGGTTTTCCACATTCTTCAAATATTTTCATTTGTGAACATGTTTGGAACAACTCCAGAGTGTATAATGATGACAATTCAATTTTTGGATAAACTATCCCTTTAAGATAATTCACTTTAAAAGGTCTCAAAAACATCAGGTAAAGATACAGTCATCAGTTATCTAATTTAGTTGTACAGGGATTTCTTTCATTTAAAAGTAAGAATTTGAATGCTAAGCTACTGACATCTTAGTAATGAGCAGAACGAAGAAATCTCTTGAAATATTACAGACAGCTTTCTATGCATCATAGTTAATGAATTGCTGCC
>JADLZN010005262.1:0-30306 GCA_018155175.1 Sinocyclocheilus anophthalmus | reverse complement strand
GGCGATTTATAATTATTGGGGGTACTAGCCCTTCTCAATGTCTATGGTGGTTATTATCGCCCTGATCAGACATGAAAATAAGTTGTGGCACTATCGTGCAGTCTATAACGATATGACGTTAGTTAGCAAATATTAGCGATTTTTTGCAAACATTCTTTGAGTAACATGACCGTAAATAATGAACTCACGATTGAATGTAACATAAAAAAAATGATTACTTTTCATTAAAATCTTTAATAATGCCAATAATGCTTACATTTATGTGTCTTTTTATTCGCTCAGGCAGCCATGTGGCCCTTGAAGCTGGTTTTTTATTGTACGCTCTGAATTATTTTCTACCTTTCGTTTGAAAGTGTGGTTCCCGAAAAACTCTTCCTTTGAAGGGCCTCTACTCCGCAATCCCATTAACCCTAACCCTCCAACCAAAAGAGATTCATCAAGAAACCCCTACCCTTCCACGCGTGAACGCGCGAAACGGTAGGGAGGGCGGTGTATGGGCAAAGGGGAGAAGGAAAGGGGAAGGATAAGGGGTAGGTAGGAATTGGGATTGGCCTAAAACCTTTGATCATTGTAATCCCACAAAGACTTTCTCACGTGAGGGACAAATTGTACTTTTTTAGCTTCTTTTTATTGTTTTTTCTCCCTTAAAATGTCAAATAACTAGTGGACATACGCGGCTGGCCAAAAGGTTGTTATAAATATTTTTGAACAAAGTTCTTATGTCACCAAAGCAGATTTATTTTGATTAAAATAAAAAAAAAAAAACAGTTAAAACTTATTGGAAATATTATACAATTTAAGTAGTAAATGGTTACGAATATATGTTAAATGTATAGGTTAAGAATTTTCAGCATCATTACTCCAGTCTTCAGTGTCACATGATCCTTCGGAAATCATTCTAATATGCTGATTTGCTGCTCAAAGAAGCATATTATTATCAAGGTTGAAAACAATTTTTGCTACTAACATGTTTGCGGAAAACATTACAAAAAAAAAAAAACTTATCAGCAAGGATGCATTACATTTTATAAAGATTACAAGAGGTTATAATATGACAAAATATGTCTGTTTCAAATAAATGTAGTTATTTTTAACGTTCAACAAAGAATCCTAAAAATGCATAATGTTTCCTAAAAAATCGTAAGCAGTACAACTGTTTTTAAGCATTGATAATAATAAGAACATAAGATTCTTAATACATGAGACCTAATAATAATTAAGCAGCAAATCAGCATATTAGAATGATTTCTGAAGGATCGAGGCTTGTACAGCACTTACATATTGATTATCTTTTGTTGGATTTGATTGCTTTGTTGTCCTCATTTGTAAGTCGCTTTGGATAAAAGTGTCTGTTAAAAACTAAATGTAATGTAAAATATTTATTTGAAGTTGACTTATAATGTTAGTCAAGCTGACATCATCACCAAACCTCATATTGAGGTCATCTTGGCTAGTAAGAAACCACCTAGCAACCACCTACAACAGCTTAGCAACCATGGAACACCATAGTAAATGGGCAGCAAGATGCTAGCAGCTGCCCACAATACTGATGAGCAAACATCCTCACTTTTGGTGAAATCTAGTTATTAAAATGATTGTGTGTGTGTGTGTGTTGTGAAAAACAGTGCTGCTGTCCGGCACAGATAAGAGTATTCTCCATCTCTCCTCTCTTTGATCTTCAGAATAAACCCACATATACAAAACAACAGAGAGAGAAAGAGCCAGAGAGATGGAGCAAAAAGCAGCCATCCCTTTGTTGAATAATATTTCACAATCTTTCATTGGCTATCTTTGTGCATGCTTTTTTTGAGAAAATTTTTTTTATGGGGCATAAGACTAAAACTGAATAATAGTGCGTTCATGCATTAAAAAAAAGAAAGCATTCAGAAGTATGTGTGGGTTTTTTGTTTGTTTTTTCAGCTTTGCTTTTATCAAAATTCACTGACACTGATATAGCAAGGGGGCGTTCACACAGCATGTGTTCTTGCATTTTGTTTTTGCAAATTTTTTTTTATAGTTTTTATAAATGTCAATTTTGTCAATTGTCAATTTTGTGCATCAGGAATAAATAGCTTCCTCTTTTGAAAGTCACTTTGGATAAAAGCGTCTACTAAATGCATGAATCTAAATGTAAGTGATGGACGTTTTTACTATATATCGCAAGGTTTATCATCCTGAGGGGTATATTTTGCAATATTGTTGGAAAAATGCACATTATCTTTAGAAATGAATTAGTAAATGGGTATGAAATATTAATTTAAGTAGATTTTTTTTTTAATTATGAGTGACTAAAGAGACCGTGGAGTGATATGAGGGATATGAATGATGTTTCCCTGAGAACTGTGCAGTAACACACAATAGTTTGTGCACAAACGTATAGAGGATGTGTAGTTTGGACATAAACAGACCTGTGATGCTCAGTATCTGTGATATGTATAATATATTCATGCTATGCTCTATAGTCATAAATATGGCTGTAGAGACGAACGTGACAGCGTTCGTTAGGAAGGTATGAAAAATCAGTATGGAGTGCATGAATTGAAGGCTGGATCACTAAAAGGATTCACACACACACAAACACACACCACCACACTGGATGTCTGGATTGACATCCTCCAGTATTCCCATAAGCTGTCAGCTGAACACAAAGTCAGAGTGAGAGAAAAACCCCTTGAACAATAGAATTCCAGCCCATAACTTCTCCTCCAGTCTTCCTCAGACAATCTGTTTCTTCTCTCACTTCTTCTCCCAATGCATTACCATCAGGATATTCTTTAAACCAGTGTCTCTCAACCATTTTCACTTTAGAAAAGACTCTATTTTTATGTATTTTTATACAATACAAATTTCATGTAATATATAAGTATAAAAATCTAATTTTAAAGGTTTATATGTTTAAAGTTTTAATATGTTGTATTTTATATATACTTGGAAAAATGGTCAGTTTTGGTTTCTAAACATCTGGTGATGCTTTCTGCAATCAATCATTCTCAAAAAAATGTAATTAATGTATTTTTTGCATCTAATGCAACAAAAAATGCAAATAATTTGTGTTTTTTAACCTTTTGATGTTTTCTTAATTTTTTATCGAGGTTAAGAGCATTTCATTTTATATGTTGCCATCTGTAATTTAATTTAATTTAATTTAACTGGCTTCTACTAAGTGAATGATGAGTTTTTGAGTTTGATGGGACATGTGACCTTTGACATCAACAACAAATTACTATTTAGTTAGCTATGCATGATTATTAGCTTTAGTTGCTTCTTATTACCTGCATTTATCTTTTTTTAGTCAATACTGACCTGTGACTAGGCGAGTCACCGCAATAGACGGTGTTGACGGTGATACCAGTGTTAAGCCGCAACACCAGTTACGTCACTTACCCACCATGGCACCGACCCCCACCGTCATTTTGATTTTTTATAGAAATAAAAATAATTTAGTTCCGTAAAAGAACAGACACTACAATTAAAAAATTAATGCGGATGCTCAATGCAGCGTGTCAAACGGCATCTCAGATCAGATTTCACTTCTCCAGTGAGGAGACTGAGTCGAGCTGACTGACAAAAAGAGTGAGGCGAGACAGACAAGACGATCGCGGATGATTTTGTTTTAGTTTCGAAACGAGATGCAAAAGATGCAATATTTTGGATTTTGAAAAGCCTGCTGACTTTTTGCCGTTCATCTAAGGTGATTTTGGAAGTTTTTTAAAACATTTGTTTATTATTTAATTGGTTCCACATTGTTTGATTTTTACTTTATTTAAACTTTGTAATTTATTTATTTTATTTGACATTCGTTTTGCTAATAAACAATTGACGTTTCTTGTTTATTTGGTTATATATTATACATGTTTACATATTTCCAGTTTTGTGACCCTTGTTAAAACTTTATGTAGTTACGTTGTTATTTTCTATTAGGCACTTAGCGACGGTGCCCTATAGCATCCCGGATGTATTCATTGTTTTGTGAATAAAAGTTCTATGTTTTATATATAAGCTAAAGTCAGTTTGACGTTGTATTTTGTTGTTGCATTCAAGCAATTGATGCCGAACTGCCGCTAATTCAAAAGTGAAAGTAAAATGCAAGCTTTAAAAGCAAAGGAAAAGCGATGGGAAAAGAGGGAAAATTAAAACGAACCACCCACTACATACACTACGGAAAACAATTGCTTTACTCCGAATTGCCGCTATTTGAAAGTGAAAGTAAAATGAGCATGCCGCTTTTACAAGCTATTTAAAAGCGAAGGAAAGCGAGGGAAATAGGGAAAAGGCCACGCCACGCGGGGTGACACCGGTTCTTATTATTACCGGTGTCACACGCGATTAACGGTGGGGTTAAAATTTAAAGGTTTAAATTTCCCTCACCGTCACACCCTACCTCGTGACACATTGAATTTGTGAGCTTGGTCTTCATTTGCAAGGCCTAGTTGGGTTGCATTACGCCCCTTTTTTTTAACAATCAGATAGCAGTGAAATATCTTCCAAAGCTGTGTGTCCCGCATGAAAAACTGCTTTGCTTCCCAGTTGGCAATGCTTTTGTTTTTTTATGTTAAAAAAATTCTAAATGCTATTCGCAAACTAGATGATTTTGGTTTGTCTATTTGTTGTTTTGTTTTATTGTAGGTATGTTGAAATGTCATGCATGTTTTTGCGTTGAGCTTATCAAAGAAATAAAGCGGTATTTAACAAAAAAAAAATTTTTTTAAAGACCAACTATATGAGATTTCAGATAGGGAGAACGTACACATACACATTACGGTATAGTTTTATGTTTTATGTTTAAAAGAGCTGTGAAAATAGCAAACACGCATTTTAATTTTTTAAAGGACTACAATCAGTATTTTTTAATGGAAAAATGAATAAATGTAATTAAACCCCTTCCTTTGACTGAATTGCATTCACAGGATTGTAGAATAACATTACTGGCAAAGGACACGTCTATGTCTGTCTACAAAAACTGACCAAATGAATATATGAGGTTACGCAGACATTGCACACTGACACTGAAACCTCTGTATGTTATTTGGACATGGCCATACACTATAGCGTGTCTCATTTCCCGCCATGTGTTTGATCAGTGTTTACAGGCCGCCGTCGGCAGCTGTGATTTATACTCTCTGTTACTGTCCATCATAGAGACGGAGTGTCTTATAGGCCTTGAGGGAGTCGTATACGTCTGCACTCGCAGTGACCCCTCACCGCACACACATTACTGAACGCTGTCTTTTATCACTCAAGTGCCTCCTTCTTCTGTCACTCAAGCTTTCTTTCAATTCAGTCACTTATTCCCCTTCAGTCTCTAGTCGCTTTTCATTTGAAACAAAACAACATGTGAGGTTTCCTCCAATTCTAGTTCTTCATCTGACAGACAAAACAACTGTCACAGAAAATAATATATATAACTTTTTCATATAAAAATAATGTTATATAAACATAATAAAATTATTATTATAAAAAAAAACAGTATTATATTTCGGATCTAAATACATTATAATACAGAGTTAGTATATAATATTTTTAAGTAAACAAAGAATTTTTCCAAACATCAGGAAAAGATTTTTGGTCATCACAAAAAAAATAATAAATAAAAATAGGCCCCTTTCGTGCCTGCCCTACGTTGGCAAGTACGGCGCTATCTGTGCATTGTTAAATAATAGTTATAATATAATTGTTATATTTGATATATATAAAAATACCATATATTGTAATCTATAATAAAATATAAAATTATTTTTATATATTTTAATTCATATATAAGATATATAATCTCTAATGTATAGATTTTAAAATAACAATATAGGGATTTTTTCAAAAATGGAGTTTTTCTTTCTAGCTTATTTTCATTGCCCTCATGTACCTATCACAAAAAAAATAAAGTCCATTTGTGCCACACCAAATGGCAAAATGGGTATTTTTTTCATTTTTAAATTATAGTTTTTTTTTTTAATATATCATACCCTATATATATATATATATACAGTGGGTACGGGAAAGTATTCAGACCCCCTTAAATTTTTTCACTCTTTTTATATTGCAGCCATTTGCTAAAAACATTTAAGTAAATTTTTTTTCCTCATTAAGGTACACACAGCACCCCATATTGACAGAAAAAAAACACAGAAGTGTTGACATTTTTGCAGATTTAATAAAAAAGAAAAAATGAAATATCACATGGTCCTAAGTATTCAGACACTTTGATCAGTATTTAGTAGAAGGCACCCTTTTGATCTAATACAGCCATTAGTCTTTTTGGGAAAGATGCAACAATTTTTCACACCTGGATTTGGGGATCCTCTGCCATTCCTCCTTGCAGATCCTCTCCAGTTCTGTCAGGTTGGATGGTAAACGTTGGTGGACAGCCATTTTTAGGTCTCTCCAGAGATGCTCAATTGGGTTTACGTCAGGGCTCTGGCTGGGCCATTCAAAGAACAGTCACAGAGTTGTTGTGAAGCCACTCCTTCGTTAATTTAGCTGTGTGCTTAGGGTCATTGTCTTGTTGAACGGTAAACCTTCGGCCCAGTCTGAGGTTCTGAGCACTCTGGAGAAGGTTTCCGTCCAGAATATCCCTGTACTTGGCCACATTCATCCTTCCCTCGATTGCAACCAGTAGTCCTGTCCCTGCAGCAGAAAAACACCCCCACATCATGATGCTACCACCACCATGCTTCGCTGTTGGGACTGTATTGGACAGGTGATGAGCAGTGCCTGGTTTTCTCCACACATACCGCTTAGAATTAAGGCCAAAAAGTTCTATCTTGGTCTCATCCGAACAGAGAATCTTATTTCTCACCATCTCGGAGTCCATCAGGTGTTTTTTATGTTTCTTGCACTGAGGAGAGGCTTTCGTCGGGCCACTCTGCCATAAGCCCCGACTGGTGGAGGGCTGCAGTGATGGTTGACGTTCTACAACTTTCTCACATCTCCCGACTGCATCTCTGGAGCTCAGCCACAGTGATCTTTGGGTTCTTTACCTCTCACCAAGGCTCTTCTCACCCGATATCTCAGTTTGGCCGTACGGCCAGCTCTAGAAAGGGTTCTGGTCATCCCAAACATCTTCCATTATGGAGGCCACTGTGCTCTTAGGAAACCTTAAGTGCAGCAGAAATTTTTTTTTTGTAACTTGGCCTGATCTGTGCCTTGCCACAATTCTGTCTGTGAGCTCTTCGGGCAGTTCCTTTGACCTTATGATTCTCATTTGCTCTGACATGCAATGTGAGCTGTAAGGTCTTATATAGATAGGTGTTTGGCTTTCCTAATCAAGTCCAATCAGTCTAATCAAACACAGCTGGACTAAATGAAGGTGTAGAACCATCTCAAGGAGATCGGAAGAATGGACAGCCACCTGAGTTAAATATAGGAGTGTCACAGCAAAGGGTCTGAATACTTGGGACCATGTGATATTTCAGTTTTTCAGTTTTAATAAATCTGCAAAAACGTCAACAACTCTGTGTTTTTCTGTCAATATGGGGTTTTGTGTGTACATTAATGAGGAAAAAAAATTAACTTAAATCATTTTATCAAATGGCTGCAATATACCAAAGAGTGAAAAATTTAAGGGGGTCAAAATACTTTCCGTACCCACTGTATGATTATATATGTCTGTATATATATATTTTGATTATGAAAAAATTTTTATTATAAGTTTGGTTTAATAATATAAAAATAATAACTTTTATTTCATTATCTAATTTTTTTATAATATATTTAAATAAAAAATCAGATTTTTTCAACCTATGACAATGAGAATGTTTTGCTAAAAACATTGTCCCCACTGACAAATAGTCTATCTTTCATCTACAGCATTTTTACTCTCATTGGCACTAAATAAATGTTATTTTCAGATCCTGGAGTCTTAAAGTGGTTAAGACACATTTCAGAAGGACTACATAACTTCCATCTATGTGTTCCTTCTGAAACTTCCTTCAGAATAACGTATTTATCCTCTTTTATAACTATAACTGGCTGTACCTTTGGTTTATACTGTCTACACTCTCATTTATTTTAATGTAAAGTTCTTTAAAGCATTTATGACGAAAACCTATCAAAGCATTGCTTAGCAACTACATGATGAATCTTGCATTTGATCTTGCATTCATAGCAACCTTTGACTTTAAGAACCTCTGGCTATTTTCATCCACTCAGCTCTCTATACGCTGCTCTGTTACAGAGTTCTGCTCAAATCACTGGAGCATTACACCCGTCAATTATTCAGCATGTTGTTTTGTAACCTGCCAGCAATATCCCTCTTAACAAACTCAACCTCGCTTCAGCATAAATTACACCCTTTTAATTAATTACACTTCATCGGTGGTTGCTGGAGAACCATTAATCACACTTTATATTTAATTACATTTTATAGGTATATTACCTGTAACACACATTGAAGACAGTTTGAGTGTCAAACAAAAACCTAATTCAATCAGATGTGTGTTTCTGCATGCACGGAGAATATTTTCTTGATTTGGTTTGGTCCTGAAGAATGAAGTGAAGTGCTATAAACCTATTATCTATCCATCTAGCTTCTAATCTATTTATCATTCTACCTATCTATCTATAGCTATCTATCTATATATCTATCTATTCTATCAATCTATCTATCATCTATCTATCTATCTCTCTGTCTGTTTGTCTGTCTATCTATCATCTGTCTATCCATCTGTCTGTCTATCTATCTATCTATCTCTCATTTTATTTATCTATCATCTATCTATCTATCTATTATCTATCTATCATGCTATCTATCTATCTATCTATCTATCTATCGTCTTCCATCGTCTGTCTGTATATATCTATGTGTTTTGTATTGTAGTATAAATAATTATTATACAAGGTAATATTTAATCATATCATATTTTAAAATACAATATAAGTATGATTTCTTTAAAATATTTAACCTATCATGCATAATAAGTTACCATGTATTAATGTATTGCAGTGATATGGGTTGAAATTCAAAATGTTATTTATTTAAAAAGATTTTATAAATAATAAATTATTTATAAATAAGGTTTAAATAAATTATTAATATAACTTATACCTACTCTACAAATCTCTAACAAAATATTATCCCAGTTCTTAGAATAATAACAAATATTTAAAATTTATATTTCTTAGATATATATTACAAAATATCATTTGTTTTTTTTTTAAAATTTACAAGTATTATAGAAGAGTTCAACATGTATGAATGTACTGTTATGAATGCATATGAATTAACTTACATTTGCATCTACTGGGAACCAAAACGCTCTAGCTGAATGCCCTGTAAGTCGCTTTGGAAAAAACAAGCGTGCTAAATGCATCAAAAAATAAAATCATGAAACCAATGAAAAATGACATGAAGAATGAATGAATGAATCTAATTTAATTAATGTATTTTTTCCACAGGGGCAATGATGCGGTGATTTGAGGAAATAATTCTTTACGTAAGTTTCGATTACCTTTTTTATGTAGGTAAAAAACAAGGGAATATATGTAAACATAAATAATTAATCCGAATTTGGTCCCTGTAACAAACAGATTTATTTAGCTTGTTTTTGGGGTTTAATTTTAAATGAAGAATATAATACACTCTTGCTTGTATTTTTATGAGGAAATTTTATTAACCAGAAATACTTTTTATACTTTCTTTCTTTCGCATTTTCGTCCTCTCAATGGGAATGTCTTATGTACACTAGTAAATTACTGTTCTTGTCAGAATACAGTCAGGGAGTTTGTGTAAAGGTCCACTGTTACAATAAATCACATTTGAAAAGGCAAGATAGTTGGGGAAGATTGTGTGAACCGGTGGACATTTTCTAAAACCACATCTGAGCTTCAGTATCAGTTCTGCTGTGGTGATAACGGTGCTTCCGAACAGTGGAGATGCACAGATGTCACTTCACTGGTAAAATGTGTGCGTTTTCTTATTAATATTATTTTGGTGTCTAGAAATGTTCTGAAACCCCAATGCAAGGTCATTTTCCCATGCAAAAGCACTCATGATGCTTTCACAGAATCACAGTGAAGCACAGCTTAATTTGGGCTCTAGGGCTGTATGTCTGCAGAAACTTACACGCAAACGAATGTAGATCAAAGTGGAAGTTTATTGAAAGAACAGTGCAATAGTGTTGGGTGATATTTTGTGCTATTATTTTCTGTAATATTGTAATGCACCAAGAGTGGTATGTAAAGTATAGAATATTCGTACATAGATACATGTCATGGCTTCATTTTGATTACATTTTAGGAGAAAAAAAACATAAATTCAGAAGTGTGTGTGTGTGTTTTAGATATTAGGGATCTCAGTGTCTTTCTGAAGGGTTGGGTCTCTTTCAGCAGCAGCTGTCTGACTAGAATTCTGTCAGTAAAAACTCCACTAACACTCCCCAAAGAACTCATTTATTTAGGAGGAATAAGAAAGAGAAGAGATTGTTAAATCTGATAGTATTTTATGGAGAGAAAATTAAAACCGCCAGTGGCACTGAATCATCAGAGATGGAAAAACGAAAGAATAGGGTAAAAAGAGGGAGGGAGGGTAAAAAGAAAGACTTCCTTTTTGAACTATGCTAATTGTTATTTTAAAATGAATTCCACCTGTATCTTGTTAAATTGCTTTGAGACGCTTTATAATTCCAAGATGATTGGAACTGCAGGGTTGTTCGCCATTCAGAACTGAACTGAGACGCATTTTCAATTGAAGTGAGGCAGAAAACAGGATGCAGAATTGACATTCAGAATCTAATGGAATGCATTACAATTCAAAGAAAGTCATATATGACTGTATTTTTAACTTTGAAGCAAAGTTTATCAAGACAAACTGAATGATGGCTTTACAATGGATGGATGGATAGAACAACAGGCGATGGATGGATGGAGGAATAGACAACAAATGCGATGGATGAATGGATGGATGGACTTAGAACAATCAGGCGATGGGATGGAAGAGAATTAGAACAACAGGTGAGGAGGAGGCGCAAAGGTGTGCATGATGGATGGATGGGATGAGTGGATAGACACAGGTGACTGATGGAGGATAGCAAAACAGGTGATGAGGAATGGAAGAACAAAAGGTGGATGGAGGATGGATGGAGCAAACAGGTAATGATGGATGGATGTAGGAACAACAGGTGATGATGGCATGGATAGAACAACAGGTGATGATGGATGGATAGAACAACAGGTGATGGATGGATGGATAGAACAACAGGTGATGATGGATGGATAGAACAACAGGTGATGGATGGATGGATAGAACAACAGGTGATGATGGATGGATAGAACAACAGGTGATGGATGGATGGATGATTGGATAGAACAACAGGTGATGGATGGATGGATGGCAGATGGATGAGTGGATAGAAACAACAGGTGTAGGAGGCGGAGCAAACAGGGGATGGCTGGTGAGAATGGAATGGTAGATGGATGGATAGAAAACAAAGGTGTGGAATGGATGGAGGATGATGGAGATTGGATGAAACAAACAGGTGAGGGATGGAGGAGGATGGAGATTGGATAGAAACACAGGTGATGGATGACGGGAGAACAGGGATGGATGGATGGATGAATGGAATGGATAGATGGATGGATAGAACAACAGGTGATGGATGGATGGATGGATGGATAGAACAACAGGTGATGATGGATGGATAGAACAACATGTGATGGAAGGATGGATGGAGCAACAGGTGATGGATGGATGGATGAATGGAATGGAATGGATAGATGGATGGATAGAACAACAGGCTATGTATGGATAGATAGATAGAACAACAGGTGATGGATAGATGGATGAATGGATAGATGGCTGGATAGAACAACATGGCGCTGGATGGAATGGATAGATAGAACAAAAGGTGATGATGGGATGGATAGATATACACAGCAGTGATGGATGGATGGAAGCAACAGGTGATGGGATGGGATGGATGGAGCCACAGGTGAGGATGGGATGGCTCATAGATGGATGGATAGAACAACAGGTGATGATAGATAGATAGAACAACCTGTGATGGAAGGATGGATGGAGCAACAGGTGAGGATGGCATGAATGGAACTAATGGATGGAAGATGGATGGATAGATAGATAGATAGATAGATAGATAGATAGATAGATAGATAGATAGATAGATAGATAGATAGTAGATAGAACAAAACAGGCGATTGATGGATGGATGGATAGATAGATAGGCAATGCTGGCCATGTGTGTGTGCATATGTGTATGTTCTTAAGCAGTGACTCAGTTTAAGTGTATCAGAGAAATACAGTTCAGCTGGAGTATCTGATACATTGGCAGCGTGATCTGGCAGGGGAACCAGCAGGGGATCTGGAAAAGCATAAAGCATCTAATAATCAGAAAGAACAGATGGAGTACACAAACACAAACACACTCATCAGCTGAGACTGCCTCAGGAACAGGAGCTGTGTGTGCAGCGCTGTACTACAAACCCAGTAGCCTATAAAAGTGCTCATTTCTTGCTTTCTTACCAGCATACGGAACTGGAGCGTCTTTGTCCAGAGCCACTAAAGGAGGATCCAACAGAACCGCATCTGTGTTTTCTGTGATGATGCCGTGGTATGAGCTCTCGATCCATGGCTTGTGCTTATTCACTAAGAGAAAGAGAGAGAGATGTGATCTTCGATTTAATTAAAAAGCAAATCTGTTTGGAAATACTTCTGCATTTCTAAACACAAGATTGCATCCTCTGTAATGTTCACAAAGGCACGGTTCTCAGAATACTGCCAATCAATTCACACTGCTATGAATGTCACCCTTTACACTGTGCTTGATCAGGCTGACTGGACTTTTCTTTCCATATCAAAAATGAAAGAAGTAAAGAATGCAAGCCAAATTTACTTCAGTGTCTATTTAAGGAGACAGGTTGTTGTAAGCATCACACAACAATGTTAGGACTACAACCAGCAACTTTCTGGATTGTTCTTTAGTCGATCTGTCTTTAGATGCAGCAGTTTTTCAAATCCTCAAGACCCTGTAGGCACTTGTGGAGAAAATTCATGTTCAAATGACATGCATGTGCGGTAAAGAAAGACTATAATTGAGGCAGATACACATTGCCGAGCCCATATTGCAGTCTGAAGTTGAATCATAAATCAGTGCATTTTATGACCAACCATTTAAAAATGAGCTGGCAGCTTACAGCAGCCAATAAGTCTTACGTTGTACAATGATTTATGTTGTTTAATTAAAAAAAGACTGTCTATGAGATGTCAAAGGCATTTTTTGATCTTTAAGAACATATACATACTAAATTGTTTGATTTCTAACCAGACACTGAATAGAAGAATAGAGACAGAATAGAGACAGAAAATGAAAATATACAATCATCTGTAATTAATTTTGTGAATTACACCTTGGAAAGGTCAACCCACATGTGCACCTGATCTGCTCTCACCTTCTTCTCTCCATCCACAATTTTTCTTCTTATAAGAAATAAAGCATGCCCTCTAAAGGTCAGGGCCATATCATTTACTTGTTTTATGTCCCAGAGAGACCAACTAAAGCCGCTCAAAGCTGAGAGAAGCACAGGAGAGAGAGGTAAAGAATGGAGGACAGAAAGAAAGATGAGGGAAATGGGGAGTATGAGATTGAATGGGGGCCAAATCACTAAAAATCGACTTCTTTTTGAAAGACATGGAAAACAAGGACTTTCATTGACTGATAGACACAGCAGTCACTTTATACCCTGCAGAGAGGAAAACATATTTATTAAAACTACTACAAATGCTCTAAATCAACACAGTAATAGATTCTCATTCTGGGTCAATCAAAAAGCTCGCAGAACCAACCGAAAGAGTCTCTTTCTCTCTTTTTCTCACATACACAACAGAGGAAATAAAGTGTTAATCTGTCTTAAAGCTGTTTTAATCCGCTGGCAGCTGTTATGGGTTTTCCTACATCCCGAGTGTCCAATCTCCCACCCAAACGCATGCTCTCTCTAACTCCTTTCTCTTCTTACCAATACCATCATGTTTAGTAAAATGGGTATTTCTAGCAAGAATTTAGTTTTAATGTAGCTAAAAAAAAATTATAATAAATATAAATGTATTCTTTCCCCAATTAATCGCAATGTTTATTTTAATCAGCTTGATATTGATTTCCCACATGGCTTTTTATCAGTTGATGAATCTGCTGCCGAAGCTACAACCCCACGGCAAAACAAGTCATATTTTATACAGAGTGTAATCAGGATTGACTGTAATAATGAAAAAAACGGCGTATACAGCAAAATAATGACAAAATACACGTCGAGTTGTTCTCGTCCTCTGCATGCCATAACATAAAGTATGACGCGACCGCAATATGAACCGGTTCTTCTTGTGAATCAAAAATACACTTCGCAACCAGTGCAAATGACTATTTGAGACTATTTTAATTTATCATTCAACACTTAGGAACTTCACTGATTGAAATCGGTATATCTAATTGAAGGGAACATATTATTTATTTATTGGTTCACTTTTTAATGCCATGCCAACATCAAGGCTATTTTCATGGCGATCTCAGAATTACACAAGTTTCAAATCTACACTAGACAAAAATTCTAAAATACATTCAGGTGATACATTTTTAAATAAATCAGTTGAAAGAAGGGAACAAAATTCATGATCACGTCAAAAACTAAAAGTACCGGAGCAGGACAAGAAGTTGTATTAGCAACACTTCAAAGTTTAAAAATACAACTTCCAAAAAAAATAAAATTTCCATTAGGCCTACTTTTAATTCATCTTACAAAATAATAATACTTATTTGAATACTTATTCTCAACCACTACACTATGGAAATATTTTACTGTACCTGCAAAAAAGTTATGTTTTCTTTAGCATTTTTGTCTTTTTTCCAGTAAAAATGCCCCCCCCCCAGGGTGCCACCAGCTGAAGGGGTGCCAATGAGCGCACGTACTGGCACTTTTATCAGGGTCCACACTGGATCCCCCAACATTATTGGGCTAGAGTACTGTCAATCTGACGATGCCTGTCTGCCACAAGATCAGAGTGCTGTCAATTGCTGCCTGATTGTTGCATGCAAAGTTTGCATTTGACAAAAACACCATTAGATCAGTGGGCTCTGTCAGTGCTTTGGCAAGGTAACACTTTTTTTTTGCCATGCAATAAAGCTAAGTTCAAAGGCCAATTTAAAATATTGGTACAGTAAATAAAGTGCACAAAATCGGTATTTTGTTTAGGCAGTATTTGTGGCACTTTTGTGTGCACATTTGTCCAAATATTTGTGGCAGATTTGTCCAAAAGGTGTGCGTTTTTTGCGCCAATGCATTGTTAAAGGATCAGCGTGTCATGTAATATTCCCATATAAACTTTAACATCCAATTAAAAAATATTTGTATAGTAAAATTCGCTAATTCACGAGATCAATACATCCTTTATTAGACTGCTTTGTCGATTTAAATGCATCTTTACGGAGGTGTCGAAATGCTGAATCAATTCATTCACTTCCAACAGCGCTTAATGGGAGCAGCGTCATAGAGGGCAGAGCGTCACGTTATTTAAAGGGGACGTTAACAATGATTAAGTAGCTGCATTGGTTACTTTTATGCAACTGATAAAGCTGTTATATGTAGTTTGGGGTAACAAAGGGGTTTTATAGGTTTGACTGAAATAATAATACAATAACTGACACTTTAAATCAATGTTTCAAGAAACAACAACAAAAAAATGTAACAAAAAACAGATAAAGATAAAAAGTAGCCATTGATAATATCTAAACAATATGTAGTAGTATAGTATATAGTATCCAAATCAAAATGTAATAAAATTAATTTATGTGTGATTTATGTGTAAATTATGTGCAATGTCTTAGCCACTAGGGATTGTTACATAGGGCTATACAGGCATCTAGTGGCAACACAATGATATTACAGATACTAAATTGTGCAAAATGTTTATATTAACAGTCAATTTACAAATAATGCATTCAGATTTGTGGAACTCAATGCCCTGAATCTCCACAAATTAGTGTCGTTAACTATGACAAACCAATTGGAAGGTGACAAGCAAATGGTGTCTGAAAGTATATATGAATAAAAAAGATTTTGGGGGGGGGGCAATAGGATTTCGCCTAGGGGTCAAATTGGCTAGAAAACGGGCCCTGGGCTGGAGTGTCAGTAACGCCAAAAGCACGCCTCTCTGATCAATAATGTGAAGATGCGATTAAGTTTGTTGTTGTTGTTTGTTTTTTTTATTTAAAAGGGACAATACACATTAATTAACCTGAGTAAACAAGTCTACTATGTAAATGTGCCAGATTTAGTCATTCAGGCTAATTTTAATCTGCAGTCCCTGGCAGGTTGATGGTAAGAACCATAATTCACAAATACACAAAGCAGAAACAAACATATTACAAAAAACAGAATAAAATAAAAAAAAAACACTACTTCAAATTATAAAGACATATTTGATTATCAATACCACCCTTTTACCGATTCAGAAAAAGGAGCAAGAGATGTAATATTTCTTAATTCTATGGGTATAGTATTCCAAGTATGTACTGCTCTATAAGAAAATACTGATTGCCCAAAAGTACTTCTTCTATATGATATTATACAGTCCCCTCTAGTAGTGGCTCTAGTAAAAGAATTCAAATTTTTCCTGATAAATTTATTAAGTGGGAGCGGAGCCAAACCATGCAAAATTTTTAACACAAGTAAAATATCTGCAAATTTAATCATATTTCCCCAACTTAAAAACCCATATTTAGTTAAAATTTCACAATGATGATATGAATTAGACCTTTTATCCAATATTTTCAAAGCCTGCTTACAGAGTCTTTCTATGGATTGCAAAATAGTCCCACCTATCTGTGTCCAACTGGTGAGACAGTAATTCATATGTGAAAAAATCATAGCATTAATGTATAACTTTGAGGCATCAGTGGTTAAATTATTCCTAATATATCTAAAATTTGCCAAATTAAATTTTATTTTATTCCCAACTACTTTAACTTGTTTTTTAAATGTAAGCTGTGAATCAACTATTATACTTAGATATTTATACTCTTGAACTACTGATAACATTTTACCTGCAACTGTGACATCTGGATTGGGATCTCTATTTGCAGACTTTGAAAAAAACATACATACAGTTTTGCTAACATTAAGATGTAAACACAAGTTTTTTAACCAATTTGTAATCTTAACCATTTCTGCTGATAATTCATCTGCCGCTTGTTTTTTAGTTTTAGCATGCAAATATATAATTGTATCATCAGCATACATCTGGCAATTTACAGCAGGTGCACAAACATCAGGCAAATCATTAATATACAAACTGAATAACAGAGGACCTAATATTGATCCTTGAGGTACACCAACTGAATTAATAAGTGACTGAGATTTTATTATCTACTCGAACACACTGTTGTCTATCCGTTAAATATGATTTTATCCATTTAATTACTCTTATTGAGAAATTTATAATTTAACAGCTTTTTAATTAAAATCTCATGATTTACTGTGTCAAATGCTTTCCTTAAATCCAGAAAAACAGCTCCCACCACACCACCTTTATCTAATTTTGCTTTAATATTTTCCAAAAGAAGACAATTTGCGGTTTCTGTTGAATGGTACTTTCGAAAACCGAACTGCATAGGATGCAATGAAAATGATGTGTTATTTAAATGTAATATTATCTGTTCGGAGATCCGTTTTTCTGCAATTTTTGAAACTGCGGGTAAAATACTAATGGGTCTATAATTACTAATTGACATATTATCTCCCGATTTAAACCCTGTTGTAATAACTGCAGTTTTCCAAGTGACTCTAAACTCTCAGATGCTTCCATTAGGCTGCACTAATGGACTGAGCTGAACTTAATTCTACAAAGATAACCGGAGATGAGGCATGACAGAGTTCAGCAAACTCTCTGGACACACACTCTCTCACACAAACACACACACACACACACACACCCACAACAACATGTCATGAGCCCGTGGCTCGGAAAACTGTGGGATGAGCGACTTTTCTTTGTTAATCGAATGGAGAAGTTACAATAAAGAAGTATGCTGTTTTAAGTATGTTTCAATAAACATCAGGGCTGTAACCACCATAAAATAAGGGGGGCACGTCCCCTCCAATTTGGTCAAATTGTCCACCTCAGTATTTGATATTCTTGATGCAGCTCTGTTGCACTTCATTATGCACCATTCTGTATGTTGTAACAGTTTTTAATGTTGAACAGCACTCGTTAATGTCAAAATGTTTGAGATGCATCACATCAAAGAAAACAGGGTTTATTGTTCAGCCAATTGTGAAATCCATTGTGATGTAAGAAGCCAAACATTTCATATTTGACACAAAACAAAAAAAACTGTTTTTTTTTTTGAACCAAATATAAATGTTAAATGGCAAAAGTAAGGAAAACTCTTTTTTGGTAAAATGTTGCTGTTTTTTTTTTTTTTTTTTTTTGAATTTTTTAAAGTATCATTTACGTGATTCATGTAAATTGCAACCTAATATAATGAGTCAAGAAGCATAACTACATGTGTTATTCACCTTAAAACACACAATTTTTCCCCAATATGTAATCATTTTGATGTACTGAAATCAGGGTTATTAATGTTAACTAAAATTAAAGCCAATTAAAAACATTTTCAAACTTAAAATAAAATAAACTGGGGAAAAAAACATTTAGTTGATTTGCAAGGTAACATTTTACTTTTTCATTTGTAGTAGTAACATGGAACTGAATAAAAATTATTAAAAACGAAAACATTTTATATTTATATTAACTAAAAAACGCAGATACGAAGATAACACTGCAAATAACAACGACTGAAAAAATATTTAGACCTTATATGTACTTTACGATAAGACTGGCAACATTTTGTTGGGACTTTATTGGGGGTTTTTTTCAAATCTATCATAATCGAATATCCACGGATCTACAGAGGATCGGCAGTAGGAGAATGAATGGTTGGATATTTATATTACTGATGGCATAATATATTTTTAATAATAAAAATTATGAAATAAGTATGATAATATTTATGATGAAGAGTGAGGCTCGAAACGTCACCTGTGGTGAGAACATAAATAAAGATTTTTCTACTTTGGATCGTGGTGTGAAACTTGCTTCCAAGTCTAGCATAATATTATTTGAAATAAATATTTTATTTAATATTTCTTTCCCTCTTCTTTTCCTCTATCCTGTCCAGTCTTAGAATCCCAGCAGCCCATGGATAGAGGAACATGATGAACGCTCTGCAATACTGCTGTAATACTTACATAGTCCTGATGTGAAAGCTCCTAAACTCTAAAACACACACTGCACCTTCTACATGAGGAGTGTGCGAAGAGGTGTGCATGCATGAAGAACACAGAGTTAAAGGAGAAATGAATGATGAACATATGGTGAGGGCCTCCCATGAGCAGCCAAACACACACACACACACATTTGAGAGAGGAGGAACATGTAGCTTCTTTTGTGTGATGATGATGATGATGATAATGACACACTCACTCCACTAATGAATATATATGACACACTGTTAACAATCAATCAGAGGGCTGTCAGAACCCACACAGGTTGAGATGCTCGGCACATTCATCAAATGTATGTAGAATGCTGCATCAGCGAAACCAAACCCAAGAGCCTAACAAGGTCTGTTCAACCATCCTGATTCTAGTTCAAGCACTGCTGTCTCCCAAAGAACAGGACAGAAGTGTAAAGGTGATGTGAGGCATTTTTTCAGTAAAAATACATTCTAAAATACAGGGGTTCAAGCGTGAAACTCTGAAACCCTATTGTAAATGTAAGGACTTTTGTATTATTACATTTCTATCGTTTAGACCAAACCATAAGGCCTAGAGACTTGAAAATCGGTGAAATCGTAGTGCTCAATTTGGGTACACAATGGCATTGACTCGTTCCGATCGGCCCAAGAGGATACAGTGCAAAAAACAAGAAATGTTGACATTTTTGACCGTAAGTCCTGAAAACTGTTTGTTATAACTTAAAGGGGTCATATGATGCGATTTCAATTTTTCCTTTCTCTTTGGAGTGTTACAAGCTCTTGGTGCATAAAGAAGATCTGTAAAGTTGCAAAGACTAAAGTCTCAAATCCAAAGAGATATTCTTTATAAAAGTTAAGTCAGCTACGCTACCTAACACGCCCCCACATACCTACGTCACTATGTGGGAAAATTTGCATAACGCCGCCTAAATGTTCACACAAAGAAAGAAGGCACACTTTTATTCTCGCTGTAGTATGTTGTTGCCGCCGCCATGTCATGAAGACGCTGTGTGTTTCATTGTGAAAGTGAAACTACTTTGTTTGACCTTCCAAAAGAGGACGATAGCTGATTCGTCATGCCTGGAGCTGATCCGTGCAGGTTGCTGAGGAAATACATCAACTTCGCGCTGTGAATCGTCGGATCGGTTTTCACCATGGACGAAGTGGAGTCCAGGCCGGGGTCGTCACATGTGGTTGCTGCAAAGCCCGCCGGAGGCTCCTTAGTCGAATCACGCGCCTCTGGTCACTTATCCTACGGCCTCGCACTTTATTCCCCGGCTTGGCTCACTCTAGGACCCGGCTGTTCGGGCTCACATACGGTAAGTACAAATTAGGTTTTTTTATATTAAAGAGTTTTTATATTTTATATATAAAGCGAGTTTTTTGGGCAGTGTAGAATAGCACTTGCAGTTTGTCATTTCTCTGATCACAAATGCAGACAGGGTTTTATGTTTACGCGGCACGATGCAATGCAACGCAACGCGTAAAAAGACAGTATAAGTCATTATAATCCATAAATATTTCCCCACTGGATACAACGAATGCCTCGTTTATAATGGGTTTTCAGTTTTGAATCATTGCTCCGGCCAGACAGGCTCCAGTATGGTGAGGGGCGTAACATTTCCGTCACCCGCTTGAGGTATTCGGCCAATAACAACGCACTGGATAGCTGGCCAATCAGAGCACACCTCACTTTTCAGACCGATGAGCTTTGTAAAAAAAAAATCGACGCGTTTCAGAAAGGCGGGGCATAGAGGAGAAACAATAATGTACAGTATGTGGAAAATAATGTGTTTTTTGAACCTAAACCGCATAAACACATTTCATTACACCAAATACACAAAATAATGTTATTTTAGCAGCATCATATGACCCATTTAAAACAAATATATGTTGTGCTGTTGCGAGGATAAATCAAGAGTTTATCAAAACATTCAGGCATGGGTCACTTTTATGGTTATAAGGAATGAGATATTTTCATCAAACTTGGCACCTTTATGTATGGGCTCAATTTGAGAACTGCCGTAAAAAATCTGAAAAGAGTCATTTGCCTCTTTGATTTAAGTGGCTTTGTAAATAATACATAATGCATTTTTATGCGCACAATTAAATCTCTTAAAGCATCTAACCCCTAATAATTACTGTTTGCAGCTATATTTTGTAATTATTTTTGCAGTTCCATTCAGTTTCACCTTTAAATATCCATATAAATGTTTAAAAGTCAATGTTACCTGTCAACATTGATCATTATTTGAAAATATTACAATAACAAACTGTAGAATAATATGACTAATAATAAAAAGGATAGTAGCAAAATTTTGATTATAAACAATACCTAACATTGCCATTGTTTACAATTAGTTTCACTGATATGGGGGAATTTAGACATTACAGTATTACATATGAAAGATGGACATTCATGTTGAGATTTGCTAATGATTGTTTTAACAGTGTGCTAAGTTAGTAGTTTTAATAAAGTTGAACTTTAAGTGAGCACTAGATGAAGCTCATTTAATTTAAATGTAAAAAGGTGGAAATAAGTGTGCCGTTCACAAACTTCACTAATATCAGCCAACATGATTGTGCATCCCTATTTAAAATCTATAGTTTCTGCCAGTAAAAAACATATGAAAATATTGTGCAAAAGAGAGATATTTGCAGGATATACTGTATTTACACACTGTAAAAAATGATTGTGATTTTAACAGTAAAAGACTGTAAAAATGCTACAGTAAAAACCTGTTAACTGGTTAACAGTAAGTTTCCATACTATATTCGATGAATAAATGTAATTACATTTAATGTAATTTTACAGTAAAATACTGTTAAAATACGGTATTTTGAAGTGAAAAAGAAAAATCATTGTATAACTTACAGTGACAAACCGTAAATTGACACTCACATATTTGAGCTTGTTTTGTTGAAATAAACATATTTCTCTTCGTTTTTTTCTTATCAGTTGTGTACATTAGTGTTTAATCTTACATCTAATGTTGTTAAATTAATGTTTATTGTATTATTTAAGTTTTGTGTGTTACCATGATGGTGTTTAGTTTTTGTGTGAATGACACTGTGCACCTTCTATATATAAATATTGCCCTCCTCAGCTCGTAGAAAAGCTGTTTGTGATGAGCTTTGGTTCATCACGTGACTTTCTCATCACCACCAGTTTTTGGTGGTTATCAGTGCATTACAATAGTTCAAATCAGATATTAACACTTCAATATGTTGGTTTATTAACATTACATCAGTTAATGAAATACAGTACTTTATTGTGAATTTAAGTCTGTAAAACCTAAAAGCGTTGCGGGGGGGGTTGGGGGGGGGGGTACCATATTTTTTCCGGTGAAGTTCTGGCTACCACAGCTGCCGGTATTTTACCGTAAATGTCACAGATTTTTTTTTACAGTGTATTGCATCAGACCTGAACCCTTGAGTTTATAAGAAATATATTTTATTTGCTATATAAACAAAGAAGTGAAAGAAGTCCGTAATATCATTGATTTGAAAACCCAAGGTCTGCATAGGTTCCTTTCTCTTCTTAATAATGCATTGCCCTTTGTTGCTTGGAAACATAACGCAATAGACTGACCTGAGAATTCAGCAGCTGCTCATTGTGATGTGTGCCTGTGTGTGTCACAGTAACTGCAAACACAAGGCAAAGGTGTCTAACTACCAATCTGCTGACACTGATCCGATATACTCAGCTGGACACATTTGCTTGTGGTTGTGATTTCCAGATGCTTCATATCATTCCAGGCTGAATTAACCGCTTTGTGCAAAATTAATTTTGACATAACCTACTATCTTATGTGTCTGAAGAGGAGAGGGAGGGAGATTAGTTTATTCCTGTGACGGGGACAAACAGGCCGAGGAGTCTGCAGCTAGTGAAGTGAATCATGAAATACACAAACAAGCAAAGTTGGATGGATAAACACTGAAAATGGAAAGAGAAAGACAAGAACATGCATCACCGGACAGGGCAGGACAACAATATAAGACATGAAAAAGATGAGAACAGGAGACAGAAAATCTGAGCACTGATAAATTATTGTAAGCTCAATATCTTCAGTCAGTTTTGTGAACCGACACACTACTAAACTAATATATTTTATGAGAAGGCTTTGCAGGAAACAAAGGCAATCATATTGTTTCAAATTAAACCCTTTTAAAGCCTGATTTACTGTAGTCTATTATTGTAATAAACTACAGCAGGATTGCAGCTGCAGAGTATTGAATTTACTCAAACTAATCTAACTCGCTACCAAAAAAAACTGTATCATTATTTTGCATAATAAAAACATGTTTTTATAGATATTTTTACACTTCAGACAGATACAAAACGAACCTTTCAAACCTTGAAAACTCTCAAACTTTGATAATGGCATCATATAAAGAATAAATCAATATTGCACTCTAAAAACACACATACAGCATCATATGTAATTCTACATTTTGTTCCAGCACATGATCAGTAATTTATAGTGTTTCATAACAAAGACCGTCTACAAATCTGACATTCAGCCTTCAATCTAAAGACAACAATCAAAACTCCTCATTTAAACTTCAAATGTTGATCTGCGACTTTTACAAACTCTGATCAGTATCCAGTGTTGGGGGTAACTCATTACAAGTAACGCGAGTTACGTAATCAGATTACTTTTCTTTAAGTAACTAGTAAAGTAACGCATAACTTTTTAATTCAGAAGGAAATATCTGAGTCACTTTTTCAAATAAGTAACACCAGTTACTTTGTTTTCCCATTTATTGACAGACAGCTCTCCTGTCCCCATATTGGGGAGAAATCGGGAGTACAGAGGCGTCGTGTGCGCTGTGTGAACATGATGTTACTGTAGTTCTACTGTAAAAAATTTCTTAAAATGTACGGTAAAAAAAAGGCGCTGTGTGGCCGGAATTTTTACCGAAAAAAATCACGGTAGCAAATGTTTAGATTATGTTGTAACTAAATGACAGTTAAATTACTTGTAATGTATTTCTGATGTAATGTTAATAAACCAACATTTTGAAGTGTTAATATCTGTTTTGAACTATTGTAATGCACTGATAACCATCAAAAACTGTTGGTGATGAGAAAGTCACATGATGAAACCAAAGCCCATCACAAGCAGCTTTTTAAATAATAACATATATAGAAGGAGCACAGTGTCATTCACACAAACACTAAATACCATCATGGTAACACACATGAAACTGACATAATGCAATAAACATTCATTTAACAACATTAGGGATAACACACAACCCTAATATACAAAACTGATAGAAAAAACTAAGAAGAAACATAGTTAATTTCAACAAAAAAAACATCAAATTTGAAATGTACCGCAGGGAATTCTGGGAATATCAATTTACAGTTATTCACTGTAAATCTTTTTCACTTCCAAAAACGGTATAATACCGTAAAATTAATGGTCCTACATGTAATGTCCAATACAGTTTTTCATCATATATAGTAGGGGAATTTTTACCGTTAACCATTTAACAGGTTTTTGTTGTAACATTTTTACAGTCTTTTACCGTTAAATTCACGTCATTTTTTACAGTGTAGATAAATGTGAATGTGCATTAATTCATCCCACTCACAAAAAAACAGATTTAGTATTCATCAAAATGAATTAAAACAATGAAATGCAAACTCAGAATATGACGCAAACCTGCAATAATTAAATATGTTAAATAACACAAATGTATCTAATCCATTTTATTAACCAGTGTCTTTGCTACTGACCTTCAATGATCCAATTCAACCATAATAATAAGCAAAAATGACTTTAGAGAAACTAACAATTGTGCTTTGTTTTTTTATTGCTGAAGAGTGTTTCTTCTCCTGCGTTCTACTGTACAGACGTGCATTTAGGCCTGAGGTTTATTCATTACACTTTTTGGTGTGAAAGGGCTTTTATATTTGCTATAATCAAGCCCTGCTTATATTTAAAAAGTAACGCGAAAGTAACGCAAAAGTAATATAACGCATTACTTTCCATAAAAAGTAACTAAGTAACGTAATTAGTAACTTTCTTTAGGGAGTAAAGCAATATTGTAACGCATTACTTTAAAAAAGTAACTTCCCCAACACTGTAAGTATTGGAAAAACCAAAGGATGAAATTCAGAAGAAGCGCACGTTCGTGGAATAAACCCTCTCGGGGACTACAAATTCATGCTTTATGTTTAAAACGTTAAAGTGTCTCAGAAATGCATCATATCTGGTTTTCATGTGAAGATATGTTGATGGAGGATGTTGGCTTACCTCTGTGCGCACGCACGCAGGACAGCCCGAGCGCGAGCAGCATCAGAATCAATTTTCGTTTCATTGTAGTACAACTCCTCTGGTCCTTCTGTTCTTCCTGATCTCTCTCACACTTACACAATAAGAACATTCAATGAGAGGTTCAAAAACACGTCTAAATTAAACAGCAGAACCAATAAGAGTCAGGTAAGGTGCGATGCTCAGTTGCGTGACTGAGGAGAGAGAGAGAAGATAGAGAGTGGAGAGAGAGAGCGAGAGAGAGCCCCCGAGAGAGAGAGAGAGAGGAGATAGAGAGTGAGAGAGAGAGGCGAGCGAGAGCGAGAAGAGAGTAGAGGAGAGGAGAGCGAGTGAGAGAGAGAGCGAGAGAGAGAGGAGAGAGAGAGAGAGAGCGAGAGAAACAGAGAGAGCGAGAGAGAGAGCGAGAGAGGGAGAGAGAGAGAAGGAGAGAGAGAGAGAGAGGAGAGGAGAGAAGAGAGAGATTAGTGAGAGTGAGGGGGGGGGGGGGGGGGGGGTGAGAGAGAGCGAGAGAGAGAGGGAGAGAGAGAGAGCGAGAGACCGAGAGAGAGAGAGAGAGAGAGAGATGAGAGAGAGGAGAGAGAGAGAGAGAGAGAGAGAGAGCGAGAGAGAGAGAAGAGAGAGGAGAGAGAGAGAGTGAGAGAGAGAGCGAGAGAGAGAGGAGAGAGAGGGAGAGAGAGAGAGAGGTGTGTGTGTGTGTATGAGAGAGAGAGAGAGAGAGTGAGAGAGAGAGCTGAGAGAGAAGAGAGAGAGAGAGAGAGAGGGAGAGAGAGAGCGAGAGAGAGAGAGAGAGAGAGAGAGAGACCATCGCTACCCTTTACATGTCTGTGTCTTTATGTGGCAAATGAAATGAAAACCATCCATCAGTTTTCCAAAACGCTTATTGTCTCTAGGGTCGCGGGCACCAAATAAACTGTTTGTTAAATATCAAAATATTTTAACTCGGCCCGCAAAAAAAATTGAAAATAGTGAAATCACTTTTACGTTGTGATGGATCTTGAAAAGTTGGATTTTGGCTCGCTGGTGCTTTTTTTTTTTTTTTTCTTTTTTTTTTTTTTTTTTTTTTTTTTTTTTTTTTTTTTTTTTTTTTTTTTTTTCTTCTTTTTTTTTTTTTTTTTTCGCGTTTTTGTGAATACAGACTGGCATATTTTACATCCCTATATTTCAGAAAACATACTTTTAAAGTAATAAAAACCGAGACCCAAGTGCGATTTTCGAGTTGCTAACTAATGTTGTTTATGGACGATATAAAACGATTAATTTGCTCATCAATCCATGCACGAGCCAACGAGAGTAATTATGAGGGAGCGATAGCCACGCCCCCAAACAGTACGAGAGAGACGAGTGCAGTCAAAGCTGAGAGTTTCACCGGTTCAAGGTACAAATGGTCGTTAATATTAACTGACGAGGCTGTATTGAAATTGTGGATGATCGCCGTCGGATGCCGTATGCAGACACACGTGGGGGATGTACGATTCCTAGAAAACCAGAACACCTGATGCAGGTACATTTTCTGTTCTGCTGGTGAAGTGCACTGTATCACATGCCACTCTGTCCACAGCCCGCTGTCGCATCGTGTTTTGATGCATGGACCCTTCTACCGTTTCTTTCCACAGCGCTAACTTATATTTTATATTCTGAATTTAAGGTAATGCGCGTATATCCATTTCGCAAGATTATCATAATTGTAAGCAAGCTTAAAATACGCGCGCGCATGCGTGTTAAAATGACTGAGCGCAATTTTTAAAAATATGCATTTTAATATTTTATTTTATTTTAATAAAACCATATAATTTACAGGAAAAATAAATGTCAGTTGCTGTGTTAAAGAGGATGAAATGTGTTCCCGCCGAACATTCTTCTGACCTGTTTGCATTTAAGATTGTGATTTTTGTTTGTTTGTCTATATTTATCTATTATCTAATGATTTTAACCCTTTAACTGTCACCCGTCCCCTCTGTGGGACGCCTAAGTTTACTTCACTATATTACAATTAAATCCTAATCCAATCGTGACAAACTATATATCGTTGGAAAGGTCTAAGACTCCTAAATAGATATTTTACCAATGTTTTTGTTAAAAATTATGTAGGAAAAGTAATAGATGACAAGAGTGCACCTCAAAAATCTACATCATAACAGGAGTTCTGAACTTTGTAGCAAAAAGTCTTCTTCGTTGCCTTTTTCTCCATCACACTTTAGAAATCATCAGAAATTATAAATCAATTGAAAACTTTAAATCTCAAAATTCATCCTTTGAAACCCATTTTAAAATCAAACATTGCATTACCATGAAAATGGTACATCAATATCATGTTACAAAATGTTTTCGTTCATGAATTATAAAAATTTAAGTTTGGATTGTGCACTTTCACGTCTATGTTCAAAAATGTGAGTGACAGTTAAAGGGTTAAACTGCGAACAAGATATGCCGTTTATTGTAACATTTTATATATTAAAACTTTTTGGAACACAATGGTGATTTAATAATAATAATTATTATTATTATTGTTGTTGTTGATTAGCAGACACAGTTATTCGAATATCTTAATGCTACTAATATAGACCTTATAAAATACTTTGCATTTCTGACATATTTAGATTTTGCCATGTCTGGTGCTTTTCGCCTCTTTGCCACACAGCATTTCACACCTGCAGTGAAGCCACAGACAACAACAATATCAGTTCACCAGTAAATGCTGGCAATATATTTGTCAAACTCCATGTGTGACATCTAAACTTGTGTGAAATACTGTGGAAATGAATTATCCAAATCCAAGCAGCGAGATACATGAAGATGATTAGGAACAAAGTGGTCGGTGTTCTTTTTTTTAAATTCTTCGTTATTGAATGTTAAGGAACATTACAGGGATAGTTCACCCAAAAATGAAAATTCTGTCATTAATTACTCACCCTCATGGTCGTTACAAACCTGTAAGACATTCATCATCTTCAGAAACACAAAGTAGAATTTTTGATGGCATTCCGAGAGCTCCTGGAAACCTTCCCAAGAAAGCAAGGATCCTAACACGATCAAGGCACAGAAACGTAGTTTATCCATGTGACGTCAGGGGTTCAACCGTAATTTTTTACGAAGCTACAAGAATACTTTTTGTGCGTGAAAGAAAAAAAATAACAACTTTTTTCAATAATTCGTCTCCTCCGCATCACCCAGGCGCCATTTTGGAGAGTATGACATATGTAAACAACGTATGTACGCGGATAGGGCTGCACGATTAATCGAATGCGATTGTCATGCGATTTTGATAGTAAGCCGGTGCTGTAATCAGCAGGAAATCATCATCATGTGCTTTCAGATTGAGCAGAATTTACTACACATAGCCATAGTTCACTGACAAGTTACGCAAAAAAAAAATCGCGATTTTATTGCGCGATTCTGAAATCGAAGAAATCGTTGGCGATAATGACAGCTGTTTGCATAGCTTCTCAGTGAACTACGGCTATGTGTAGTAAATGCTGCTCCGTCTGAAAGCATGTGAAAATACCACATTTAATAACATATTCTTACTCCAAACTCACTTCATAACGTCACTCGAGTGTTTGAAATAAATCCTTCTGAGATGATGTGACTTCTTACACAGAATAAGGCACGCAAAATATTTCATAGTATTTAAGCAGTGATAAAGGCATTGCATTATAAATATACTTTAAATTATAATAATAAGAACTCAGATAAACAGTATATTGCCGTAGTCGTGTGTTTATCAGTCACGTTGAATCAATGAAAGCAGTTGAATCTTCTGTTTATTCAGCTGCGAGGCGTATTTGGAGTTTCAGCGCGAGAGCGCCCTCTGGCCTTCGGATGGAGATTTACTGCTGATCACAGAACCGTGCTTCACTGAAAGATACGAATGACAATCGCAGCTTCTGTCGAATCACAATCTAGATTCCATTTCACAATGTAGCGTCAGCATATACGCCGATACAGTGTTTACAGTCAGATCAAGGCGTCCACCAACATAAACAACATAGCCCGCGTTACGCAGCTGACACAAAACGCATACGTGTTACAATGTGATACTCTCCAAAATGGTGCCCTAGGGTGACGCGAAGGAGAAGAATTGTTGAATAAAATAGTTATTTTTGTTTTCTTTGCGCTCAAAAAGTATTCTCGTAGCTTCGTAAAATTAGGGTTGAACCACTGATGTCACATGGACTGTTTTACTGATGTCCTTGCTATGTTTCTGTGCCTTGATCGTGTAAGGATCCTTGCTGTCTATTGGAGGGTCAGAAAGCTCTCGGATTTAAAAAATATCTTAATTTGTGTTCCTTAGATGAACAAAGGTCTTACAGGTTTGAGTAATTAATGACAGAATTGTCATTTTTGGTGAACTATCCCTTTAAATGAAGCAACAAATTAATGTTCACAAAAAATCACAGCAGCATGATTTGTTAAGTATCACTATGAATATGTTTGTTTTAGATGAGATGGAATTACATGAGAGGCCTCATTTGTGTCCAGTGTGTGGAAAGAGTTTTTCACGGCTGGCCAACTGCAAGAAGCATCAGAAGATCCATTCTTCTGTCAAAAATCATGCTTGTGTTGAATGCGGAAAGACTTTCATTACATCTGAATATCTGCGAAAGCATCAGAAAACTCACACTACAGAAAGACCGTTCACCTGCTCTCAATGTGGACTGAGTTTCAAAGGAAAAGCCCACCTTGTGACACATGAAAGAATTCACACTGGAGAGAAACCGCACACGTGCCATCAGTGTGGGAAGAGCTTCATACAATCATCAGGACTCACT